>ML821906.1:10021-22422 GCA_009831015.1 Picea engelmannii
AGGCTGGGAGGTTCGTGGAAGGCCTGCACTTGGTTGGTGATTTCTCCAGCTGATACAAGATAAGTATTCTGAATTATGATTTAACACGTTTGGCATGACTGTGTTGTTCTGTATCATGTTTTCCGCTGTGTAAATGAATTAATTATGAATGTTATGGAACATTTAATTATAGCAGTAACCAGATATGTTTCACTCTGTAATTTAAATGTGTTTAATTATGTTAAATGCATTTGTTTTTAAATCCATGTAATGAATGGTAAAGTGAGAGGTTGGGTGAACCTAGGTAGTGAAGGGTACACTACAAATTGGTATCAGAGCAATTGGTACACTACACTAATAGTGATACATCATCATAAAAACCAAACTGATCCTATCACTTTAAATATCATTCAAATTGATACATCATAATTTTCAAAACTAGATCCATCCCAATAACCACATAAATATTATGCCACAATCACCAAGAGGATTTCCAAATCATGTGCTCAAAATCACCATGATATGCATCAAACTATATCCCAATATATACATCAAACCATGAGCTAATGCCTCTAAGATATCCCTCATATTCCAAAACAACCTCCAAGACATGCCTCAAACATGTACCAAAATATCCAATAAAAAAATATCAACCATGTAACTCTCCCTTGTTATTGGATGTAACCGGAATGACAACCTCATTTTTAGGAAAGGAAATCTAGGAACAAACAAAAAACTTGGCATATTAAAGATAAACTATGATACCACAGGTAAAGCCACTGTAGCCAGCAGGCATCCATAGCCTCGATAAGGTTTCCTTTTAACCCATAGATGAGCCTGTATCCTCAATAAATATTTTGAATTGTCCTTTCCCAAAAATACCATTATCCTTTTTTGGTATCCAGATAACGATAATTCCACTCACTATATCGTAACCTAAGTGAACAAGTCGGCTCATGATCAGACCTCTTGTCCTTTGATGAAAAAAGAGCTAAAGGCCATTTCCCTGGTGTGGTAGACATAGTGGAAATTCCACTTATGTTATTATATTATGATCATGGTAGGTTGGCTCGTGATGAGATCCCCTATCCTTTGTGGGAGAATTTTATTACTTATATTTTTAATTTTTTTTGTTTCCATCATTTTTTAATTTTTAATTTTAGGCTCTATTAAGGGGGCGCTCATCTACTCCTTAAGAGTAAGGGATGGCATAAGAAGTGTAGGAATACCAAGTAAAATGTGATTTAGACTCCATATTATGATATGAAGGAAAATTATCATTCAATTATATGTATATATATAGGGGAAAGAAAAGAATTATGGTGGTTAGAGATTATGAAAAATATTTAAGATAATTCGGATGAATTAATCCAAAAAAAATTCGATAAGGTATGCTAGATAGTTCACACAAAAAATGACAAATCGTTAGAAGTGGTGTTGATGAAAATTAATTAGTGAAGGTCATACCCAAAGGAGCGGCTAACGTAATAATGACATGCTTGTTCATGAGAAACGAATTGTGACTTTTGGAAGAAAGGAACAACAATAAGGAAAACCTGCAGAAAGGAACAAAAGTTGTTTCTTTCGAATGAACAACATGGCCCAAAAAAGGAACGAAAATCACTATAAATGGAATGAAAGTTGTTACTTTCGACCAAACAATACTACCTGCTAAGGAAACAAAAATCATAGAAAGGGAATGACGATCGCAACAAAAGCAATGTCAGTCACGATAAAGAAACGATAGTCTTTACTTTCAAATGAACGATACTAACTGCAAAGGGAACAACAATCTTACTGAGGGAACGATAGTCATTACTTTCAAATGAACGAAAACTGCACGCAAAGGAAACAACAATCACACAAAGGGAACGACAGTTGTTCCGTTCAAATGAATGGAAACAATGATGTTCAAAATTTTAACCATCTATTTAAGTGATTGTAAACCTCCCGCAAATATTTTTGTTTTAGTGAATCTAGGATTGATTATTCATCAACTAAATTAATTCAATTTTTATGGGTAGGTTTATTGAATAATAAAATTATTTGATGGTATGTTAGTGTAATTCATTTATTACAGTTACTTGATTTTTGTTGTGGAAAATGACATATTCATCTTTTGGGAAAACAAGGTTTATATTCAATAGATTTTTCAAGGTAAGAAAAGAGTAAGGAACAAAAAAGCGTGTTAATTATGTTCATTACAATCATCTCTTTTAGTTCTTATTTTCTCATGCAACTTCCCTAAAAAGAAAAAAAGAAAACTAAAAACTCAATCAAATATGTAAAGAAAGTTATACACAATATGTACAGTGCCAATAAAAATCATCATTTTATGAAGTTGAAGTTGTTGGGTTACCTTCCCAACCAATTAAAATATGAACAGTGGCATCCTTACTTACTTCTTGGAAAAAGGATTATTTTGAAAGAGGCTGATGGTAGAGTCATAGTCGATGTCTGTTTACCAGAAAAGGAGAACCAGACCCGTCGATGGTAACTAAAGTGACAATTCCATTATCATGAACTTCATTGATTTCATACGGTCATAGCCACGTTGTCTGTAATTTTCTAGGAAAATCCTGAAATCTAGAATCATAGAGGATCGCCCAGTCACCTTTCTAGAAATATTTCTTCTTGATATGTTTATCATGCCATGTAGCTCTTTGCTTCTGAATAACAATTGTGCGTTGCAAGGAGAACATATGTGGTTCGTCTAACTCATTGAGTTGTTGTAAGCATTGTTTATGTGCCTCTGTAAGATCCAGTCCGATTTCCTAGTCCATCCTTAGAGTCTTGATCTCACATTCAATTGGAAATATAGGTTCTTTGTCATATACTATATGATATGGAGAGTAGCTAGTGGTGTTACGCCATGTAGTGTGATAGGCCCATAAGGAATTTGGAAGCTCAACTACCCAATTCTGATGGTTTGTTGAGACTGTTTTTGTCAAAATTGCTTCCAAGAATTTATTTGTACTTTCTACTTGTCCATTTCCTATGGGTCGTAGAGGGAGGTAACTCTTTTTTTAATATTATAATTTGTCAGGGTGGTCGTGATTCTATGGGCTATGAATTGTGACCCTTCATCAGTGATTACTTCCTTGGGTAATCCATATTGTACAAATAATTTGAAGATAAACTTAATGACTGCTTCCTCTGTTGCATTTGTCAAGGCTACTGCCTCTATCCATTTGGTCATATAGTTTGTTGCAACTAGTATATAGGTCTTCTGGTTTGATTTTGGGTTGAAGAGCACAACAAAGTCTAGTTCCCATCTCTCGAAAGGTTCTGTGACTACTTGTGCTTGTAGGGGAATTTCATCAGCTTGGCCTGGTCAAACCATCCTTTGACAGTTATCATAGGCCTGGACATACTTCTTTGCATATTTAAATATTGAGGGCCAATAATAGCCCATCTATAGAATCTTATGCCCAGCTCTACGATCTGCAAAATGTTCACCATAGGGCTCATCGTGACCTTCCTTCAATACATCATAAATTTCGTCATCTCTTACACATCTTTGGATCTGGAGGTTAGCCTCTGTATGGAAACAATATCCACCATTCCAGGTGAACCGTGCACTGTGCTGGACAATCAGTTTCCTTTCCCTTGATGATAGGTGTGCTGGTAGTTTCCCAGTTGCCAGATAATTTTCCACATTAGCATACCATGGTGGCTTAATAGTGACAACAAACAAATGTTCGTCTAGAAATTGATCTTTGATTGTCAAAGAATCATCAGTTTTGGGTACGCGAGATAATAAATCTGCAACAAAATTATTTCTTTCGAGCCGATCTTTGATGGTGATGTCGAATTCCTGGAATAGTAATAACCACCGAGTAACCCACCCATTAATAATTGATTTTTTAGATAAATATTTAATAGAAGAATGATCAATATACAGGATAATTCAATAGCCTGTTATATAGTGGTGAAATTTATTAATAGCATGTATAACAACTAAAAATTCTTTTTTTATTATTGTGTAATTTAATTCAGTGGGAGTAAGATTTTTTCTAATAAAATAAATATCGTAGGGTTTCTTGTCTTCTTCCTGTCCAAGGATAATGCCTATGGAAATATCTAATGCATTTGTAGAGATGTGGACTGTCAACTTCTAGTTTGGTCCCCTCACCACTGGTGCTATTGAAACTAGCCTTTTAAGTTATGCAAACGCAACATCACACTTGTCAAACCACTGAAATTCTACATTACTAGTTAAAGCATGTAAAGGTGTAGTTGTTCTTGAATATTTTTCTATGAATCCGTGATAGTATCCTACTACGCCAAGGAAAATACGTACCTCAGTTTGTGTACGAGGTGAAGGGAGATTAAGGATTACCTCTATTTTTGTTGGGTCTACCTTGATTCCATCTACATAAACATAGTGTCCTAGTACCACACCTTCAGTTGTCATCACATGGAATTTCTCGTGACTCAATAATAGCCTGGTAGCAATGCATCATTCCAGTACCTTCTCTAGGTTTCTTAGAGCTTTATCAAAATCAATACCATAAGGGGTGAAATCATCCATGTAAACTTCAATCCCTTCATTAATCAAATTAGAAAATATGCTTAAAATGGCTCTCTGGAATGTGGTTGGAGCATTACATAATCCAGAGGCCAACACTCTGTATGAGAAGGTACCCCATGGACATGTAATTGTAGTTTTATCTTAGTCTTCTAGAGAAATCTGGATCTTATTATAACCGCTAAAGCCATCTAGGAAAGAAAAAAACTTCTTCCCTGCTAAAGTATCAAGGACCTGATCAATAAAAGGTAGGGGAAAGTGGTCCTTCTGGGTATCTTTATTGAGTTCTCTATAGTCTACACAGATCCACCACTTTCCATTATTCTTGGGGACGATTACTATTGGAGAGACCCACTGACTGTCTGAAATAAGATATATGAAATCTACATCCAACAGTTTCTGTAACTCTTCTTTAACAATATCCCTGATATGATGATTCAATCGTCGTTGGGGTTGTCGGATGGGTCAGGCATATTTCTCAATGTAGATATGGTGTGTACAAAGTTGGGGGTCGATGTCCTTCATGTCATGATACTCCCAGGAAAAATATTGTTAAAGGATCTAAATCACTTTGTGTTGTTGTTGCACATTCAAATTAGCATTGATATTCAAAAACCTCCCCGGTGCAATTTCAACTAATATGTTTTTGTGGAAAACAGTAGTAGGAATATGTTGCTCCATCAATTCTTCCAGAGGATCTCCCTGTGCTTCATTATCTAGAACATATTTTATCTTTTGACATGTTGAGTTACTTATAATGGCTGGTTTGTTAATGAAGCTATTGATCACATCATATTCTAGTTGGTTCTTGAGTCTGAGGGCTTCTTCCTGTGTGAGAGGAGATCATAGATTCTTTTTTGGATATCCGGGTGGTGGGAACTGTTGATGTATGGTAGACAAACTCAGTTTAGATGGAGGATACAAGATGAGGTTCTTTGTATCATTTCCTCTAACAATTGTCATGTTTCCTGTGCAACATCCAATGTATGCATCTATTGTTGTGAGCCATGGTATTCCCAATATCAATGGGTGTCCATCGAGTCTACTTCTTGGGTTGATAACTAGGAAATCAATTGGGTATTCCCAAGATTCAACCAACATTGCTACATCTTGTAAAGTGTCGATTGGATTAACCATTGATCTATCATCCAATTGTAACATAATTGAAGTAGGTTCGAAGGAGGTAATAACCAGGACGTTATAGGTCTCAATGATCATAATATTCATGGCTACCCCCAAATCCACTAGTGTATTTGGAAAAAAGAAACCCTGTATTTGAATTGTTACTATGGGATTCCTTGGGTCTGCATACTTGACCAACTCCTGCTTACCTAGAATGAGATCAGACAAGGCTCCTACCACATGAATGGTTGATGGGATTTTAACTTTCGTGACATGTTTGTTCCCACATAATTCCTTAATTTTCTTTACATAGATTGGTATGTCTTGCAAACCATGTAGGAGTGGAATATTAACATATAGATTCTTTAGTTCCTCTACGATGTCAAAGTTAGGATACACGATTGGTTTTTTTATCATCATCCTTTTGAGGAATGGGGGAGGAGGAGTTATGTCCTTATCAGGATTCTGTTGCTCAACTGTGTTTCCTCCCTGCTTTGTTTCTTCCATTATGACCACAGTCAAGGGTGTTATTGTTGGTTGTATATTATTTTCATTCTCTTTCTCTTAGTGAATGTTTCTTCAGGAGAAATTGTGCACCCTGACCTCAACCAGAGTTTGTTGCACCCTACTGAGTTTATTTCCCCCTCCAAATTATCAACAATTTTCACAAGCTAGGTTGGCCTATTATTATGATTTGTGTTGGGTTGAGATGGTAATTTAGGGAACATTTGAGTTTGAGGGTTCTGGGGAAACTAGAGTGGAGCTTGGAAAGTGGGTTGAGCTTGAGGAGCCATCCACATGGGTTGATTGGTCATTCTCATGGGGCGCTGCTAATTTTGATTCCAATTGGGGTCTTGGGCAACTGTGTTAGTCCACTGTGAAGGATGGGGGTTGTTGTTTGAATTATTCCAAGATGAGGTAGGTTATCAGGAGTTAAGCCATGTGGGATTTGTAGCTGGTTGATTTGGCTAAGTGGGGTTTGCAGCTGGATATTGTCGGGACTGCCAGGTGGGGTTAGAAAATGGTTGGCCCTGCCATATGTTTCCAGAATTATTCTATTGATCATACTGTCTAGAAAATAAAGAGGAAGGATATTGTAGCATACCTAGGGGATGAACCTTCCATTGGTGATGATGACCCATCAGATATATTGGTTATTTTTCCTCTTTTGTCTCTTTAAAGACAACGTTTAGTCCTGGAAGTGATGGGAATTTTTATGTTTCGTGTTATTTATCACAGATAGAACACACCCAAACCACATCCAAAGGAAATTCCCTCAGACCATATTTCTTTCTACATCGGTGGAAAAATATAGCCAAGGACTGTTCTTCTTCTGCATGTTTCTGTTTATCCTGCAAAACATCCAATTGTGTAGTCAGAGTACTCAAAATGTAAGTTTTGAAATTTTCTAATAGATTACCAACTTATTCTCAGGTGAAACCCCCACTAGTAATGTTATTATTTATGGTGAGGGGAGCTCGCATTCCCGATCTAGTCTGTGTACTTCCACGTGAGCACCTAATGCATAATAAGATAATATTATCATACGTTTCTTGATAAATATCACCCTTCCCCATTAAATTCAATGTTTCTACCCATTCATCCTTCATTCCTTTTATCAAAGTGGCTTTAAGTACCTCACATGGTAGTGTGTCATATGATGATATTTGTAAGTTATACTGAAATCTTTCAACATATTCCTCTAGTGTCTCATTCTCTTTTCCAGTCATTTGAAATATTTCTTCTTTTAGATCCCTGGTTCTATAGTAATCATGCTATTTTGTGAGGAAGGTTTGTTTCATTTCATCCCATGAATTTATGGTTCCTCCTCCTAATCACATAAAATAGCACAAATATGCTCCTTTCAAAGTGGAAGGGAACAACTTCAGTTTTTGGGGTTCAGAGGTGTAGTCATAACCTCTACACAAGACATCAAAATCGAATAAGAATGTCTTAGGGTCCTCTGAAATTAATCCATGAAAGGTTGGCAGATTCTGTAATGGGATGGATTTCATGGGGCATTAGCAATTGGATCAACTATATGATATTCTAGAGTGGAAGTCTAGGCTCATGGTTGATTTGGTTGTGCCATTTGGTCGAAGATATGCCAATAATCTTCAACAATTTCTTGGCCTGGGTATTCTATTTGGGGTGATTGATTACTTGATCCCCTAGGGGATTTAATCATACTACCTCTATCTGGGATCTCAGGTATACCTTATCCTATCACAAGATATCCAGAATCAGGTGGTGGTGATGGTTTTGCCTCAACAACCCCACTGGTTTCCCCTTGCCCTTCTTCCAGATTGCACGAGTTTCCCTCATCCAAAGGGATGAGAGGTGGAAGATATATATTTTGAAAAATTTCTTCAGTCCCTTTAGTTATACTATGAACGTCATCATGAGTTGCAATTGGTGAATTTTATTTTTGAGGGATTCATCTAGAACCCTTTCGGGGTCCAACCGAGGCTTGAGATTCAACTTTTTGGATGATGTTGTCTATGCAATTGCTTCTTCCAGGGGGCACCAAGCCCTGGAATTTTGTATTTTTTGGTGGCATTTTGGTTTTTCAAGTTCTTTATTCTTAGTCATACACACTTCACACAAAATTCTAAGTACCTATATGACCTCTATGCATCAACTGAAGGTAGGTGTTGGCACAAGCATTTTACTTTTTTCCTATGTAGGTTCTTACATTCTGTTTTCAATACCTCATCCTCCAGAGATGTAACTTATGCTATCTTGGACATTCTCCCCAACAACGACGCCAAAAAGTTGGGCTCTAAAGATTTCCTAAAAACAATCTTAGTTTAACATTAATTTATCAACCCGAGGATTCGTCTTTTCTTTTAAGAATATCGGCAAAGTCTATGCAGAGAGTTATAAAGGTCAAAATCGTGTAGATGAAGAAAATATGATTTTATCAATGATCCAATTCCTCACACATTCATTCTAAAACTAAGAATTCACTTAACAAAATTGTAATCTAATATAAAACATGCTTGTGAATTAAATGAATTAACCAAATTGTTGAATTCATATAGCTAAGAAATAGGAATTGAATCTATAGAAATGCTTAATAAACCAATCTATCAATGATTGTCTAACCTGCTAGAAACAATATCTAAGTACTGTAAAATTAAGAAGGAACAACAAATGTAACTTTAAGAGAAAGGGACAAAAAACGTAACTTTAAGAAAAAGGGACAACAAATGTAACTTTAAGTGAAAGTAACAACAAATGCTAATTTAATAAAAGGGACTACGTACGTGAAAATGAGAGGAATCGTCGATCAACAAACTACAACAATGAGAAATGGAACAACAATCGATAGCATTTAAACGAAACACATATCCTCTGTAATCAAATAACATAACTAATTTATCAAAACATCAACACACTCACGCATTTATGTTTAACTGTTACAAAGAGATTTAAATCATGGAACTAAAATAAATTTGATACAATTATAGATTGAGACAGTAACTACTTCTGACTGGGCCCATGGTCTTCAGAAGAACTGCTGCTAGAAATGCAGTATGAAAAGATAGTAAAAATGCTCAAAGATTCTATTAATTCCATAATTTGTACAACATTTACAATAGACTGTCTGCATAGAGCAATTCAAAAATCTGAATGCTTGGATAAATTTATTTTATATCCTTCTCTACGATTCATTGACCTCCATGTATTACAATGATATGGTAAATTAATCTATCCTGAGGATCGAGAGATCCTCAAGATTGTTTTTACTATTTATAAAGATTACAAAATAGAGAATCAATCTTCCTCAAAATTGCTTTGCACCTAATTCCCTTGACCTCTAATAATCTGTGCATCTTCATAATTTTTGAGTTTAACCATATTTTTCCATTCATGCATTAAAATCAAACAATTCAAGACGAATATTCATAAATTATCTAATATTACTTAATAACATTTCTAGAAGTCTTTTTAATCGTTTTATTTCCTAATTATATCTAATTAATAGAAAATTCAATAAAGGTTATATCATAAACCATGGTGATAAGGAGGATATTTGTACCTTTTTCTTGACTCAATAGAAGGGTCCCTTGTTCAAAAGGTACATGACTAAAAATTCTAAGGACGTGGTCGAAAGACGCATCACCCTCCAAAAGAAGAGTGGGATTGACCAAAGATTTTTGTTAAGCCCTAAATAATGGCTCATTACCCCTTAATTGGGGCATGTTACAATAGTAATATTATTTTATTTATGTTGGCTTTAGTCCATTAGTTGTAATTATACCTCCTAGTCTCCTATATATACCAAGGAGACATTTTCATTTGGAATCATCTGGTAATTGTACATTTATGTGGGAATAAGGAGGTTGCCCCCTTGAAGAGGCTTATTATCTGATTTTTTCTCTTTTTCAAGGCGTTGAGTACTTATTCTGAGGTTTTTCTATGCTATATTGATATTTGGTTCATAACATATGGTATCAGAGCTCAAGGTCTTGGGGTTTCGCTGCTACATCTGAGACACCTTGGTATTTTTGCTATAAATTTTTTTCTACAATGTTTTAGAAGGAACTTATTGAAGGCTATTTATTAGACGGATCAAGGTATGTTGGGATAAAATTTCATCTCCTAAGGCCTTATACTTTCGAAGATACAACCTATGAAAGATAGGCTTCTGGAATCATTCGGATCTGAGGCATTATGGAATTTTGGCTATAAAACATTTTTTGTAACGTTTCAAACCCTAAAATCCAGAGGATATTAACATAAATTAGTAAGGTATCTTTTGTAAAAATGTTAGCTTATGGGTCATGTTAAATTTGTATATACACCATGTGGAAGATAGGGTATCTGACTAGTCCTATTGACTAGTCTCAAGAAGGTGTTCCAGGTAAAACAATCATAAATTATTCCTAGATTATCCAAATGGAGTGAGACTGGTTGCATTGGATAGTGGATAGTATCTAGTATTTCTGGTATGGGTTTCATAATTTTATATCAATTATGTTGTGTGGGGCACGCTATGCAAGTGAGATCTCCTGGAAAGGCCAAAAATCAGCAAATTGTGGGGAAGTTACCATAAAATCCACTTGGCACATCCAATTTTGATCAAACCTATGGCATAGCAGAGAGAAAATATTAGAGAACTACAAAAAATAAAGTTTCATACCCATAAGGGATGAAACTTTGGAGATACAACAGAAGAAAGATTGTCTAGTAGAACCACCTCAAAATCAAGGTTCAAAAGTGATACTTGGCCAACATGCCACCCAAAAAGGGATCTTCTACACCAAATAAGCCTCCAGAAATTCCTACTTGGACTCTTGATGAAGGTGAACAAATGCATAGGGACATAAATGAATTAAAAAAGAAGACAGTGACAAATGACGAACTACAAGGGATGATGGATTCAACTAAAGCTAAATTGGAGGCAATAATGGATTCTAAGATGGATGGTTTAAAAAGGGAGATCATGGAAGGAATGAAAAATTTCCTAATAGAGAGGAAACGTGAAAGTGAAAATGTGTCTCATGAAATTCATGATGAGGACACAAGGAAGATGAATCAAGAATGGAGAAACTCCAACTTTGGGTTGAAGACCAACCACGTTCCTAAGATCGATATAAGGAAGTTTTATGGACAGGACCCAATCACATGGATACTTCATATGGAGCAATTCATTTATCTACATAATGTGCCACATACACAAAATGTACGAATTGCTTCTTTATATTTAGAACCCGATCAATTTGTATGGTATCAATGGCTTTTTCTCTCAAATCACTCGTCACTTGGACAATTTTTATAGAAGAAATGATACAACACTATGAGGATACAAGGAGCAATACCTTCTTTATCCAATTGATAAATCTCAAGCAAAAGGATTCAGTTACAGATCACATTGAGAACTTCCAAAGATTGAATATAAAGGTAACAAATATTCTAGATGAGCACTTGATTGATGTATTCATAGTAAATTTAAAGGATAGCATTCAACATGAGGTTCGCCTTTGGGAACCCAAATCATTGGAGAATGCATTTAGGGTGGCAAGAAATGTTGAAAGTAAAAATATGGCTATGGCTACTAGAAGGACCAATCCTAACAGCTATAGAGAGAATAATTCTCCTTCTTCTAAAACACCTCAACCTATAAG
Organism: Picea engelmannii; assembly: GCA_009831015.1. Classification (NCBI taxonomy): domain Eukaryota; kingdom Viridiplantae; phylum Streptophyta; class Pinopsida; order Pinales; family Pinaceae; genus Picea; species Picea engelmannii. Next base: position 21,788 of record ML821906.1, read on the forward strand.
GTTGACACCTCAACAATTGGAGGAAAGAAAAGAAAAAGGTTTATGCTTTAATTGTGACAGCAAGTACATTAAGGGACATAACTGTGCTGAGAAGAAATTATTCTACATAGATTGTGAAGAGGAAGAAGAACAATAACCGTCTCAAGATGAAAACATAGAAGCAATTTTTTCTAAAGAGTTGACTCCCATGATATCATGTAATGCATTGGCTGGAATTAGCACTCCTCAAACCCTCAAGATCGAAGGATATATAAAAAAGAAAAAGGTAATAGTCCTAATTGATTCTGGAAGTACTCATAATTTCATTCACTATAAATTAGCCAAAGCTGTCAATTGCTTTGTATATCTAGCGCCAGAGTTTCAAGTAATGATTGCAGATGGAGGAATTATCAATTGCTCAGGAAAATGAAATTAGATCAATCTTACTATGGGGGAATATGTAATGAATATTCCAATGATTTATATACACATGGGTGGTGCTGATGTTTTACTAGGAATCCAATGGTTACAATCATTAGGAATGGTGGATTTTAATTTTCAAGAACTTTTCATGAAATTTTCATTGGAAGGAAACAAAATTGAGTTAAGAGGTATCATAGGGAAACCCGGTAAGGTGATAATCTCTAATGGCATGA
>ML821906.1:22833-56255 GCA_009831015.1 Picea engelmannii
GCATCAAGGTGTTATTGCACAACTATGCTCACTAGATGTTCAAACATCTAAGCCATCTATTCCTCTAGATCTCCAAGGGATCATTGATAAGCATTCCAAAGTATTTGAAGATATTCCCAAAGGTCTTCCACCCACTCGAAATCGTGATCATGATATTCACCTAATTCTTGGGAGTGTTCCTCCTAACATTAGGCCATAAAGATACCCTTATGCCCAGAAGAGTGAAATTGAGTTCATGGTTGAAGAAATGTTAGAGACTGGCATTATTATACCTAGCCAAAGTTCTTACTCTGCACTGGTGGTAATGGTATTCAAGAAATATGGTTCATGGTGTATGTGTCCAGATTATAGAGAGCTCAACAAGATCACTATTAAAGATAAGTTTCCCATTCCCGGCATTGATGAATCGTTATATGAAGTACATGGAGCAATCTATTTCACAAAGTTGGATCTCCATTTAGGGTATCACCATATTATAATGAAGGAAGAATATATCCCAAAAACAACATTTCAAACTCATGAAGGCCATTATGAATTTTTGGTCATGCCTTTTGGCCTTACAAATGCACCTTCCACATTCCAAGGGTTGATGAATTCCATTTTCAAGCCCTTCCTTTGAAAATTTGTGTTAGTATTTTTTGATGATATACTAATCTATAGAAAGTCTTGGGAGGATCATGTGCGACATGTTGACAAGGTGCTACAACTAGTAAAGGAGAAACAACTATATGCCAAACCATCCAAATGTTTCTTTGGAGTGAAGGAGGTAGAGTATTTGTCTCATATTGTATCTCATTAAGGTGTCAAGGTAGACCCTAACAAGATTAATGCCATGATGGACTGGTCGATTCCCAAAACATTGAAGAATCTTAGAGGATTTTTGGGTTTGACGGGTTACTACTGCAAGTTTGTTCAGCACTATGGAAGAATAGCAACACCTTTAATGACACTAACTAAAAAGGATGAATTTTCATGGACTCCAGAGGCAATTAAATATTTTGAACAACTTAAAGAGGTGATGTGCAAAGCTCATGTCTTGACAACTCCAGAATTGACAAAAACCTTTATTGTGGAATGTGATGCCTTGAGAAATCGAATTGGTGTTGTCCTAATGCAAGAAGGAAGGCCCCTGGATTTTGAAAGTTGACAACTCAAGGGAAAGTACTTACACAAACCCATTTATGAGAAGGAAATGATGGAAATACTACATGCATTGAAGAAATGGCATCCTTACCTAATAGGTAGGCACTTCAAGGTCAAAATAGATCACGATAGTCTTAAATACTTCTTGGAACAAAAACTATCTTCAGAAGAACAAAAAAAATGGGTAACCAAGATATTAGGTTATTATTTTGAAATCGTCTATAAAAAGGGAAGAAAAATGTTGTGGTAGATGCACTCTCAAGAAAGGATGAAGATGTTGAGGCATTTCTCTATGCTATATCGATCATCCAACCTGATTGAATAATAGAAGCAAGGGATGAATGGAAGAATGATGAAAAAGTGTGGACTATCATTCAAAGGTTGCAGCAGGATTCCAGTGCATCAGATACATTTACATGGAAAAATGATTCACTATGGTACAAATATCGCTTATATTTATGCAATAACTCCCAACTCGAACAAAAGGTACTATTGGAATTGCACACCTCTCTAGTAGCAGGGCACTCGGTATTTTTGAAAACCTACCATAGGGTCAATAAGGAATTTTTTTGGGATGGCCTTAAAACTGATGTTCAAAGTTTTGTGGCAGAATGTTTGGTTTTCCAACAAAATAAGGTGGAAACAATTAAGATCCCAGGTCTTTTACAACCATTAGCCATCCCAAGTCATCATTGGGAGGAGTTTTCCATGGATTTCATCATAGGGTTACCGAAGTCTATAGGAAAGAGTGTCATCATGGTGATTGTTGATAGACTGACCAAGTACACACACTTTTGTGCACTCTCTCATCCCTTCAAAGCCAGTACAGTTTCCATTGCATTCATGGAGATAGTTCAAAAGCTACATGGAAGCCCAAATATTATTGTAAGTGACAAAGATCCCATCTTCACTGGACATTTTTGGACATAATTATTTTCTTGTTTGGGTACTCAATTGTCTCATAGCTCATCCTATCATCCTCAATCTAATGGACAAACCGATATAGTGAACAAATGTCTGGAAGGATACCTTCATTTCTTTGTCTCTAATAAACAAACACAACAGTTCAAATGGTTACCCTTGGTAGAATGGTGGTATAACACTTCCTTTCATACTACAACAAAAATGACACCATTCATGGCACTCTATGGATACCACCCTCCTTCCATCACTTCTTCTCTAAAACAGAAATCTATGGTTCAAGTAGTGGAAGATCACATCGAGCATCAACAACAAGTTATCCAAATATTAAAGGACAACCTAACCATGGCACAAAATTGCATGAAACAACAAGAAGATCAACATCGTAGTGAAAGAAGTTTTGAAGTAGGAGATTGGTTGTTTTTAAGACTACATCCATACAAACAGATGTCCCTCAAGAAATCCAAGAAGGATAATAAATTATCACCAAATTACTATGGCCCTTATAAGGTGTTTCAAAAGATTGGTACTATGGCATACAAATTGGAGTTGCATGCATCTTCACAAGTACACCCAGTTTTCCATGTTTCATTCTTAAAGAAGGTTATAGGTGACAAGATCCAAATTCAAACTATATTTCCATAACTTGAAGAGGAAGGAAAAATCATATTGGAGCCTAAATCCATCACTGACACAATTCACCAGCTGAGGAATAGATCCATTTCAGAGTATCTCATTAAATGGAGGAAACTATTGACTGAATATTCCACTTAGGAAGATGATTATTTTATATAGAAGCCTCTAGAGTTACTCAAGAGTTGCGGGCAACACTTGTCTCAAGGGGAGGGGAATTTTAAGCCCTAAATAATGGCTCATTACCCCTTAATTGGGGCATACTACATTAGTAATGTTATTTTATTTATGTCAGCTTTAGTCCATTAGTTGTAATTATACCTCCTAGTCTCCTATATATACCAAGGAGACATTTTCATTTGGAATCATCTGGTAATTGTACATTTATGTGGGCATAAGGAGGTTTCCCCCTTGAAGAGGCTTATTATCTGAATTTTTCTCTTTTTCAAGGCGTTGAGTACTTATTTTGAGGTTTTTCTATGCTATATTGATATTTGGTTCTTAACAATTGCATCGACAATGTCACTTCCTTATACTTGTCGCTCTCCAATATAAGGGTGGGATCGACCAAATATTGCATCAACATGACTACTTCTTCAAACTTTGGTTTAAAAGGATGCAAGACAACAAGGTCAAGAGATGCATCACTCCCCAAAACAGGAGTGGTGTCAGCTGAAGATTGTGTCAGCATGACCTCTGGTTGAATAGGATGTTAGAAAACAAGGTCAAGAGATGCATCACCTCCCAAAATAAGAGTGGTTTCAGTTGAAGATTTCATCAGCATGACCGTTTCATCAACCAAACAATGTTGGGAATCCAAAGACGAATCATAACCCAAAGGGCCCCCAGGCAAGGACCATGCTTATTTTACCAAAACAATAGGAGGACACAAATGAGTAAGATGATCTCCTTTGCAAATCATACAAATGAACTTGGGCTTATGTCTTACACATATAGGCTTCTCAATCTTATGACTGCCCCCAAAATGACTTGTAGTGGCTGGTGACAGACCTTCAACATGACTAGCAGAGGTTGATGATGAATCCCCAACATGACTAGCATAGGTTGGTGATGTATGTGTAGTGTGACTAGTAGTCACTAGAGTTGTGCCCCTAGCATAACTTGTAGTAGTTGGTTTCTTGTATTCAACATAAATTGTAGAGGTTGTTGACCCATATCCAACATGACTAGTAGAGGTTGGTGATATAATGTTAGTATGACTCACAATGACTGGACTTACAGTGGTTGGTTGCGACATTTGAGACCAAGGTTCTAAGAAAGACTAGTTTTGAGAAATTGCAGGATAGGAAGGGTTCTGGTATACGCCATGTCTCTTTTAGGAAGGAAAGTATCCTCCTCCGAACTGATTCATAAAGGGTTGTAAGGGCATTGTCACTAAGGAATCCTTTTGTGAAGAGAAAGAGACATGACAAGGGTTACTCGGGTGAGGATATATGTTTCCCCCATATGAAGGAATTTTTTGAAGGGGGTTGCCCATACTATAAAACTGAATCCCCTTGGATGAAACACCATAGGATAGATGAAGGTCCACCATGGGAAAATCATTTTTAGGAATCGACATAGAGGAAGAAGGATAAATGGACTAGATGTAATAAGTAGAATGACCACACATTTTAGCACTTGCTCCTGGAAAAGTGAAGCTAGGATTGGATTCGTAGGAAGGAATATTCCAACTTCCTACTGTAAGAGTTGGTTGAGGGATATGAATCCCACCAAATGAAAAAGGGAGAATAAGGGGGATTCATGCCTCCAGAACCAAAACTAGGATTAGAATCCCAAAGTATTGGCTAAGTATCATGATTCGGCATACCACTCAGAAATACAAAAGGATTCGTCCCCATGGAATGAGAAAATACCATGGGATGGGTAACGCCAACTGAGGGAGTCATGTGGGATCCAATAACCATAGCAATGAAAACTCACGGCATAATAAAAAATCCTCAGGCCAACTAATAATCAAAGAGCACACCAAAGTAAAGTAAAAAGGCCAATATGCACACAAACATGATAAATTGGCTGAAAAGGGCCTCCCTCACTAAAGTAGGTATGCCTTGCCCAAGAGGGGCTTGAGACTCCATGAAAAATATCTAAGGTACCATAATCAATTATAAGGGCCCTCATGTGCTTAAAAAACAATCAGTCATATCCCCCTAGAGAGGTAATTCTCCATAAAAGTTGTGTGTTGTCCAACCCTTATCTAACCCGAGGTACCTGCAAAATATCCCCCCTGCAAGTAAACTATGTGGCTACCTGTGTCAAGCCACTAAGTCACCATGATATAACCAATGCGTAGGTGAACAATCATAAGTTAGGTCCACCATATGGGTAGGGTATCAAATCCCTAAATCTCGAAATCTCACCTCTCACAGAGATAAAGGTACTAGCAAGACCCCCATATACGAATAGATCCCCAAAAATATCTCTGACACTAAGAAGGTGTGGCAGGGATATCTCCTCAACCAAATTTGTGTGACTGCGTGCTTAACTCTGATGTGTGCAGAGCCTCCTGAAGTCACCAATTATATAATGTATTTCACCACTCCCTTATTCAGACACATATGTTGAGTTTAATATCCTTGGAGAAGTTTACTCACAAAATCCTATTCCAAGGCTCTAAATCTTAAGCTAGTTTGTGCACCCTGAAAAATAAAATTGTTTCTAATCAATTTTAAATTTATCAGCGTTAATTTTAGTGGCTCTGTTTACTCAAAAGGTGTGGTCGTGCAACTGATGATGTTATGACTTAGCAAGTAAAATAAATGAATATGAATATAATGTAAAGTACTAACTTCAATTCTCAATAAATGATAATCTTTTCAAAATGCAACTTTCAATTCAATTCTTCAATTTAAAATAAGATGCAATATTTCCATACATGTACTGAAATCAATGATAAGAACCCAAAAGATCGAATGCCAAAAATGGAAAATGTATATTTTTTGTATTTTCAATATAAAAGAATGAAAATGAAAGGAACGAACAACACCTTGATATAAATATTCTACTATATGTAAAAAAGGACAAAAAGATGATGAGAAAGAAAAATCGCCTAAAAATTCAACCAAAGAAAGGTTTCCTATCACTCTCCAAGCACTTAACAATCATCAAAGAGACCTAAGAAGACTCAACAACTATCAAAACTTACCCATCAAACATAAAACTCAGCACTCAAGCAAAAAGAGATGATGTACGCAACTATTCAATATAAAACCACATATATATGCTTCCTACAGAATGACAGCTCGCGTATGTATATGACTGTCAGGAAAAAATCTGCATATATGTATTGAAACACTGACTAGTTAAGGAGAAGGCCAATAATCTTAGACTCAAAATGAACAGAGGCTGTCAAGCAATTAGACGACAAGAAACTCAATATAAATGAAAGGAATCAAAGGAGAAAAACACTCCAAACCCCAAAAATAAGATTCCCTCCTCAATATGGTGGCCAATTATGTAACGAGGAAAATCACACTATGGCATGGGGTAAACCACAATAGATGGAAATGACTGCATAAATCAACTCTAATCTCAAGTATAATATATAAAAAAATATGACAACAAGATAAGAAAATTATTCTACCTCGTCCAGACGTTTGATGAAGTCCACCGTTGAGCTCTTGACTCAAGCAAATACACCTGCAAATTGTCCTCAACAACCAAGATACACAAGCCTATGGTGATAATATATAAATTTAGCACATTCAATAGCATATCCATCAATTTTCATAACAAATGTGCCCATGGAATAACAATTCAAATATTTGCAAGACATTAATTAGATGAGAAAATAGTATTTATATTAAATGTAATCAACATAAGTGTATGGATGACAAACTTCCTTGTCGACATGTTCAAAACCGAGAAGTTGAGTCCCTTCTAGTTGGGCCTCCACCACATCAATCCTCCACCAAAGGCAAGCACATATAAGAGAGACAATGAGGTTCTCTATCAAATAACAAAGAGCTTGTGGGTTGAACAATGTGTTAAGACTTGAAAGGACAAAGGGATGCAAATTGAATATGAAGTGAATAATTTCTCCATAGTAACTTTTCTCTCAAAGTTGAATTCTTCTCCTCTTTTCCACAACTTGAATATGGCCCATTTATATCCTTCAAATGGAACTGAAGGGTCGAGTCAAAATGTTTCCAGTATATGGAAGATCAAGGATCATGGATTGCATGATGTGACATGGAAACTGTTGGCACAGGGGAAGACCCAGGGCTTAGCTCCAAGAGTGCACCAACAAGCCCTAACTACTAGCCCTTTCAGCTACACTTTCAAAGCATATGTAGTCTCACCCGAAGAAGATATGGGGGGTTGCAGGACAGATATATCTACAACCAAGGGAAATGTCAAGTGGATCTAATACTAGAACAATATAGCATCCATATATCACTTATCATCTTAGATCTATTCCACACATATATTAGATATACCACAACAATGAAATAATAGTATATCAAGGAAAAAAAACATAGCATCAATCACACACAAAAGACATATATATGTGTTTCACGCTCTCTCTAGGGCTACGTCCACAGAACTGTGATTTATAATGTATTAAGATGAACAATACAGTTCTTATCTGTGCTCTTAGCTAGTAGATCTCTTCCTTCTTCTCTCTATATCTTCCCTGTGCACCCAATTGTAGGGTTGATCTTCGCACCCAACTGAAGATTTTACAATACAAAAGGCTCGCATACTCAACACTTCTCTCTCACACAATATTACTCACTCAATCACACAATGAAAAAGGCAACAACATAACACCAACTAGATCCAATGAAATCGAGCCAACCCTCATCCCTCATATAGGTTCTTATTTATACATTACAATCACTCATTGACATCCTTAGGTCAAAACCTAGGTGTCAAAACCCTAGATACCAAAACCCTAGGTGTCTAAAACCCTAGTTCAACTTGACTCACATTTTGAAGGCTTCGCTAGCCTGTCTTTCCTTCCTTCTCGTGTAGTGCTCCAAAGAATCTAACAGTGGATTTTATGATTTCTGAGTTGTACATGATCCTTCTGTATTGCTTACCTATCATCCTCGATCTCCTCATCGAACGGCTTGATTTCTCAGACTTCGCTCCGTCTTTTCTTCTCTTTTTCTCACTTCGACCCAGTAACAGTCACTGTGTCTTTTGCGAAGTTCACATTTTTCCTTTTCTCCCTTGTTCTTCGCTTAATTTTGTAACCAAGGGCCAACAAGCCCCTAACACTCACATGTGACTCATCTCGAGGAACTTCAAATCTGATCTTTCTATATTACTTTGACTTCATACTGCGCACTGAAGCCTTTGCTTTCCTCTCTATACCTCCTCTTATTCCTTGTGCAGACTGTCTTTTCTATGTCTGGTACCCAGTTTCAACTGCACCTGGTACCTAGACCCTTTTCTTTGTGCTTTTACTTAGAGCTGCGGGGAAACTGGTTGTCATAGTACAACTTCAGTCGGCTCCCATTCACTAATCCTTCCTTCCACTCTCCCTTCAAAGTCTTCAATTGTGAAACTCCTCCTTCTGTAACATAGGCATTCTCATATGGCCCGAGCCAATGCATTCTGAACTTCCCAGGATGCTTGATGAACTTACTATCATATACCAGTACTAGATCACCTTTCTTGAATTCCTTCTTCTTGATGTGCCTTTCATGGTAGGACTTCTCTCTTTCCTTTTGTACTTGCTGATGGAATCCTACAATAAATCTATCTTCTTCGAGTTCGACCAACTACACCAACCTCTCTTGAACAACGCCAGTGTCATCCATATGTGTAAAGGAAACAATTCTTAAGCTTGGCACCAAGTATTCCATTGGAACAACAACTTTGAGACCATAAACCAACTTGAAAGGGGTCTGCATTGTTAATTTTTTACAAGTAGTTCTATAGGCCCAGATTATTGTCGGTACTCTTAAATCTCAATCATCTGTGCTCACACTACAAATCTTTGTTAGCTCTATCTCCAAGATCTTGTTGAATGCTTCCACTGTCCTATTTTCTTGTGGATGGTAGGGTGTTCTCTTCTGATGGTGGACTGCAAATTACTTAGTCATGGCTTCAACTGTTTTATTTATGAAATGTGTTCTTTAATCACTCATAAGGATCTTTGGGCATCCAAACCTGGTTATGATGTCATCAAATATGAAGCGTCAAACTGTATTTGCATTATAGTCCTTAACTTCTCTTGCTTTGGCTTATCTGGTCAAGTATTTTGTTGTTGTAATTATGTACCTTGCTTATGTGCACTTTCTTGGAGGTTTTATAGGTCCCACAAAATCAATGGCCCATTTCTCAAATGCTTGTAGGGTCAGTTGTAGTGCTAGTGGAATTTCATCCCTTCTGGAAGGTTTTCCAACTCTTTGGCATACATCATAGGCTATGTAATAGTCTTTAGAATCTCTGTGTAAGGTAGGCAACCAAAGGCCATCTCTAAGAACCTTTTGCACAGTTTCTTTACCTGCATAATGTCCTCCTGCGATGCCTTCATGAGCTTTAGCGAGGATCATCGGTCGTTCTTCCTCCATAACACATCTTCTCAATATCTCATTAGGTCACATCTTATATAGTTGTCCAGCTATAAGTTAAAAGTCAACAGTGGGCACTACTAGTTGTTTCTTCTGGGGAATTGTATACTGGCTAGGGGCCATTCCTGTTGATAGGAACTAGGCTATTTCTGCGAAGTGGTCATCAATATTTCCAATGGCCAGTAACTATGCATCTGATAGTGTATCCTCCAAACTAGTGGGCTCTTCTCCATGTTCCAACCTTGACAAGTGGTCAGGACCTTTGTTCATTCTTCCTAGTTTTACTATGATCTCAAAGCCATATTCCTGAAAGAGAAGAAGCCATATGCATATCCCCCCCCCCCCAACACTAGCTTGTTGACTAGGTATTTCAGCATAGAGTGATCATTAAACATTTTAAAGTGTCCTCCCAACAAGTAGTGGCAGAATTTCTACAGTACGTACACCATGGCTAACTCTTCTCTCTCAGTGGTGGTGTAGTTGGCCTCTATTGTTGATAGCTTCCTACTAGAAAAAACTAATGGATGGTCAATATCTCCTTCACCAAGTTGTGCTAACACAACTCCTAATGCAATGGAAGATGCATCTATTGTTACACATCAAAATTACTCACTAAGATGATGGCCTAGTGTCGTCATTACCAAATGTTATAAGTGTCGCATTTCACCCACAAGTGTCAAAAATATCATATTGTTTTCAAGAACACTTGAAATACACCTCAAAGACTAGTTTTGAATAGGAGAAATCATTTGACAAAAGGTACAAGTCTTTTCCCATTGAAAAAACCACTAAAAAGTCAATTTTTGGAAGGGAGCGCTCCCCTATGCTCTGTTAGGGAGCGTTGGTGCTCTATACCCTCTTTCGAGGGAGCATTGGAATGCTTTATACCCCATTCAGAGGGAGCGTTGCCTTTTTGGGGGTAAATTTTGGTTTGTTGAGGGAAATCAGGGAAGAATCCCGTCAGTCTTTGAAAGTGGTTGGATTCGAATCTGAGGTCAATCCTTGATCTTAGGGAATATCCTCATCTAAAGGAGAATAATCCTCAACTTATCCCAAAGATATCTCAAGTGGTTAGGCATTTCCAAGCCTATATAAGGAGGCCTTATCATGGTGAAAGGGAGAGACATTGTAAAGCATAAAACTTATGATCTCATAAGGGAGATATCATTGAAGAATCAACCTGTGTGTGGATTATTTGAGCAAGGGTCTAGACAAAGGGAGCTTGGTGAAGCTGTTGCACTACATCCATGGTTGTAAGCAACACTTTTTTCTCATTAATATAAATTCATGCTTGGCCTGTTTCCTTTAATTTTGTGTATATGAACTTGTTTCTTTCATAGATTCATTATAAAGCTAATCATAGTAGAGAGGGAAGTATTGTTGTTGTTGCTCATTGTACCATAGGACCTTCAATTGAGCTTGGAGATCAAGATCATCCTAGAGTGAGAAAGGAAAAATGTTGGTAAAAAGGTAATTTCCATCCTTCCCTCTTTTTCTTTGATAGTTTAGTTTTATGATAAAGGAATGTCAGTGTCCATAATAGCACTTTATGTCTTGGAGTTAGGGGTCTAGCATCCAAGAGGAAATTCACTTGTCCGTAGGGGGATTCTTCTGTAACAAAAATTGGTGAATCCACTAGGGAGGAGATTTGACTTTTGATTACTTTCCTAGGCCTTGTATTGGTATTTTCTCATTCTTTGACCTTCTCCACACCATGTCTCTGATTCTTAGATCTGATTGATTGCCTCTTTCTGACATCACATTCACCCTGATTGACTAAGTTTTCTTGAAACTTTGAATTTATGGGCATTTTTCTAAGTTTTGAGAGCCTAGTGCTCCCCCTCCCTTGCTATCAGAGCTCTGGTGCTCCTTGTTGGCCTTACACAGAGCATTGGAATGCTCAGGTTCCCTTTACACCGGAGCACTGCCCCTTTTCTGTGAGAAATATTCCAAAGTTTTCACTCTCTGAATTTATTTCTTTATTTTTTCCCTTGCTTAGGAGTCTTACAAACTCAGTACATCTTGTTCTTGGACTTCAACACCTTGTTTTTTAAGAATTGATCATATTTTGTTTGGAAATTTGACATTTTCTTTCCTTTCCATGAAGTCACTCTTTGTCTTGTTGATTTAGAGTTAGCTTGTTCTTTTCCTCTCATTTATCTGACTGAGTGGAAGATTTTGTGAGGAAATTCAAAGGTATTTTGCACCATTCCATTTGATCTCTGAGCTCATTTTCCCAAGAAATTACTATTTTGTAATCATCCATTAACCTTCTCCTACCTTCACTAGCAAATCCCACAATTTTCAAGCATTCTGGGTGAGTTTTTGCATGGTTTTTGGCTATTGTTTTGAGTTTCTGGGAGCACCAACGTCCCCTGTAGGCCATACCAGAGTGCCAGCGCTCCCCTACAGTGTTTTAGGGGGCGTTGAAACACTATGTGCATCCTTCTAGGGGAGCTCTAGTGTCCTTTTTTAGTGAAATTGCCTTCTTTTGCTCAGTCTTTTGCAACCTGTTTTGTACTACTCTTTACCCATAGTCCGTGGTTGGTTTGTGAAGTTGTTTGGATTGGTTATTGATGGTTTTTTATTCTTGTCACTCTCTTTTGTCTTGATTAGAGCTTGAAACCTCTTTCAGAAATGTAAACTTTCCTTTTCTAGCTGTGTTTTTGTCGAGACAGTTTTGAGTGGTTTCTCTTTCTTCCTATCATTTCTTGGATTCTTCTTCGCAGTTTATTATCTTCCTTGAATTATTGCATTTGAAGTAGCAAAATTGCATGTTTTTTTGGAATTTTGGGACATTGTGCATTTGAAATGATGAATGTTTTCTCCTTCTCGTAGCATATTTTTTATCGAAATGAAAAGATTGCATATTCATCTCTTTGCATAACTTTTGATTCAGTCAAAACACCATATTGTCCACACCATTTTTCCTTTGAGTAACAATAGTCTTAAAAATCAAGGGCTAAACTAAAAATTGATTAGACATTTTTTACATTTTCTGGTAGCAAACCTACATTAGATTAGTTGTAGGGCTTTGGAATAGGTGTGAAAGATAACTTTCCAAAGCTGCAAACAAACATAGGATCTTGTGTTAGGGTGCGGTGAAATCCAATTGCTACATTTTGTCCTGGGAAGCCCTTCTCACACGAGGTTCAAACCTAAGGTTGCATTGAGACTAGTAGAGTTACTCACTCTACTTTGTTGGTCTTGGTGTAGAGATTGCGTGTATTATGGGGGTCACTTGAAGTTATACCCACAATGATGAGTGGAATCCTTTCAAGTTGAATTTGGGTTAGATACCCTGCCCTTGCATGTGGATCGGAATGTCGACTATTTCCCCAAGAATCATTGTTGTAGTTGGTAACCTTAGTGGCCTATCTCTTTAGGGTATTTAGACAAGGTGACTATGGAGGGGAAAGTCTTCATAGTACCTGGAATCAACGTTGGCCAGATTCACTCAGGCTCCTTAGAGGGTATACCCATGATTATGTGTGTGAGCTTGCACCAGGGTGTAAGTTTGTTAAGAAGGTTGTCAGGGTAACTTTTCCACCTACTCTATCTCAGCCCTTTCTTAATTTGTTCCCGCAACATTGGATTTCATCACCAACTAGTGTGCTTATTGTGAGAAGGTTTTGTTTTTCTTATTTGATTACTAGATTTTTAGCATGTGTTGTTTGTTCTCCCTAGCAGAATCTAGGTTGGATCTTTATTTTAATGGCGCCAGTTCCTAAAACTACCAATGGAGAAAATCCTTCTCTAAGAGAACCCTTTTATTTTCCGTCTTATGGAAACGTTGGTCCTCCTTACATTTCTACTTTGAGCCTTCCAGGTCTCAAAATTGGGTTACCAGTATGGTTGTTTTCCACTCCGTGGATCTTGAATGTAGGTTCTTCAGATGTAAGCACACCATCAACACATCAACTGCATGTCGACCTTTCTCCTTTTTCTCCCATCAGGTCTCCTTCCATTTCTCCTTCTTCTCCTAGTGAAAGCTCTCAAGTGAGTAACTAGATTGAGAAGAAGAAGAAGAAACAAAAAGGGACCAAGCCTCCAACTACATCATATGTTGGATCTAAGAAACCAACTACTATTAGTACTGGGAGTGTTCATTAGGTCAACAAGATTAAAATGAAGAATCTAAAACCCAAATTCCCTTGCAATATTTATAAGGGTGACCACTTTCTTAGGGATTTCCCTGGTATTCTCAAGGTCTTAGAAGTGTGGTCATCCACATCATCCACCTCTGCTAGACATGTTGGTGACATCCCGTCAACTAGTGACGTTAAGGTTGGTAAGAATAAGAAAACTGTCAAATTTCCTTGTATGTTATGTGAAGGTGATCGTTAGTCTCACCTTTCTCCTTGTATGGATGAGGCTTCTTCTCTTTTGAAAAAGATTCAACTTCCAACTGGTTATCATAAGATTTCCCCCAACCCATCGTTAGTTGATGGAATGATCAATTTGGTTCCATCCTCAGTCAGTCCGGTTGATCAGGTGGTCAATCTAGTTTCATCCTCGATTCAACCACAAACCCAAGTAGTTGATCCAGTTCTATCATCGTTCAACCCCACTCTTCATCAAAAGAGTGAAACCAAAGTTATTTGGTCCCATCCTTCATTGAACCAGTTGACAAAGTGGTCGATCTAGTTTCACCATCTATTGATACCACTCCTCCATTGAGGAGTGCCAAAGTGGTTGATCCAGTTTCACCATCGGTTGATCCCACTCCTCCATTGAGGAGTGCCAAAGTGGTTTCACTAGTTCTTCCATCGGTCGATCCCACTCTTCCTTCGAAGAGTTTCAAAGTGATTGATCCAGTTCCTTCCCCAGTCAGTCCCACCCTTCATCTGAAGAGTGCCAAAGTGGTTGTCCCGGTTACTTCATTGGTCAATCCCACTCTTCCTATGAAGAGTGCCAATGTAGTCGATCTGATCCCATCATCGATCGACCCCACTCTCCCTCTAGAGAGTAAACCTGATTCTGCCCACGTTTTTTTCGTTGATATAGGATCTATCGTGCCGGGAGGAATTCCTCCTTCTCCTACAAAAACCCCTCCAAGTAATGAGGCCATCATTTTTTATTGGGGTGTGCTAACTGGACCTCATCCTCCCTCTCACATTCCCTTCAAAGTTATATTATAGGTTTGTGGATGGGTCATTCCTCAGACACTGATAGATTAACGTTCGTCCGTTATTATTTTTTCCTCTATTACTTGGCAAGATTTGGGTTATCCTCAGCTTGTGCTGGTTACCCAGACTCTGTTCACTTTTAACAAAAGAACCAGACACCCTTTAGGGATCCTTCCTCGATTTTCTGTAACTTTGGGAGGGAAAACTATCTTTATTGATGTTATGGTAGTCCAAGACCCCTTGGAATTTGATTTACTCCTTGGGAGAGATTATGTCTATGCCATGAAAGCTATTGTATCCACTCTTTTTTGTGTGATATATTTCCCACACGATGGAAGGATGGTGACTATTGATCAACTTTTGTTTGTTGGCCCTGACTTGACCATCAACCCAATGACCTCCCTAAATGGGTCTTATCTGCAGTCGGTCTCACCCCTACCGCAGGTCAATTATGTGGCGTTATCTCCCATGACTTCAACTTCATATGACTTAGATCTGGTAGTTGACATGGTGATCTCTTAGGTAGGTCTATTGGAGACTAATCTCCTTACCCCTGTCATGGCCCTTGACATGTGTTCCTTCCAAAGCATTGTTCTTCCATCCAGTGAATATCTCTTAGAATCCATGACCGAGTTTTGTCCCTTGACATGGTGTCCTTCTAGAGCATTATCCTCTTGGAATCCATGATCAAGAAGAGTCTACAAGCACAATTTCTCTTCTCTGTGGAAATATCGTTAAAAAATGAAACAAAGGTCATGAGCATAGTTTTTTCTCTCTGTAGCAAGCTCATTAACAAATGAAAAAAAAATCTAGGGACTGAACCCAAAGCCTTGAGCATAGTTATTTTTCTGTGTCAAGCTCATTTCAAAAATGAAATAGTCACATATTCTATCAGATCAAGTCTTTTTCCATATCTCATAGATGTCAAGTCAAGTATTTCGTTAGGTCTCGTGTTTGAACCTTCATTTCATCCAACCTTATCCTTTTTCTCCATCTACTACAAAAATTGGTGACAACCTCGAAGTCGGTGAATGAATTGAAGCTTGGGGGGCATGTCTCCAACCTTTGATGATCATTATGGAGTTAAGACACTAGCTTTCAAGCTAGGGGAAGAGTACTGAACTTAGTCTTTGTTCTTTCTCACACTCATAAAAACATGAGAATGCAACCGAGCAACCTTTCATCTCTTTTTCGGGCTCGCGTGGATATACAAAAAAGGAACTCCCTGGAGTCTTCTTTAAACTCTTTTCAGACTCTCTAAACGTGAAAAGATTGTCAAGTGATCTTGCTTCCTTTCCCACTCACTAAAAGGTTTGAAAGAGAATCTTTTGAGTGATAATTTATCTCTTTTTTGGCCTCACAACACTAACATTACGAAAAATGACAAAATTGGAGTCGTCTTTAAGTCGTTTTCAGACTCTCTAAATATGAAAATCCACCAAGTTTACCTTCTCTAGACTCATTAAACAATTATACATTGAAGAGCCCATATGGAACTGAACCCTTACTTCTTCCAGTTCGTTAAACAAAGGAAGAGGGACTTACCGAAGGTGAGTTATATCAAGCATGTGTGACCCTCCTCGAGCTCATTAAATTAAAAAGAGGTACTCGTTTATCTGGATGGGGGAAAAATTGAAGGAAGTAAGCCAAGCAGTTTTTGAGAACACTACCAGTAACTCTTACGGTCTCCCTTGAACACAACACTTTGTCTTTGCATGCATTTTAATCTGTTGAACCTATGCACTGAGTCAATCGTCTAAGTTTTCTTTTACTCCTTTGGGTCACCTAAATAAAGTCAAAACATCCACTACATCATCAAGTTTTGGTCCATGTCATGTTTTTTTTTTTGTTCCTCAGTGTTCAAGGGAAGTATCCACCTCGAGAGTCAGCCATCACAAATATCTTGTTTCAATACCCATGTTAGTCCATGTTCATTTGATCTACAAATTTACATCTCTATGTTAGTTTTTTGTTGTTGATGGGGGATACATCAATTCCCTCCTATAATGAGTCTATTCCTATCGACTTCAGCACATTATCCAAAAGCTAGACTTAGAAACCAGTTAGTACCTTGAGACCTACATGCCTCAATGGAAAGCCTCCTTGCATCCGAGAGTAGGTTTAGATCATTGACCTCTGATCGGATGATTCCTTGAATGTTCGACTTCATCTCATTCATTCACATTCGTCGGAATGTACTAGAGTACCTTGGGAATCATTGACATCAATGGCGATTTCCCTCGCACTTGTTAACGGTTTACCTCATTGACTGGTAATCAAGTGGTTTCTACCATGTTCGACATCAGGACATCTATTCACATGGTTAGATTCGTACTACATCGGGATCGGTAAGAAGATGTTGGGTTGAGTTATCACTCATATATATACTTTACCTAGTTTGTGAAGGAGTTCGTTTGAGCTATGACACATATGCTGTCACATAGATCCACTTTGTATTGGTTGTGGCTATGTCTTTTCGTCTCATAGATCCACTATGTCTTCTTCATGGCTACGATTAGTTCAGGTCATAGGAGTATATATCCACATTGTATCCTCAGTTTCTATACCTTTTATCAATATAATTATGGATCCGCAGTGTATTTTATGGTGGCCATACCTAAAAAGTCTTTATCACCCAAGCATAGGTGTGCCTGCCTTGGGTTTGAAACATGTCATTAATGTTTGTTGGATGTTTGTGTGAAGCTTCTATTAGGTTCTCTATGTCTGTACCCTTTCTTGAAAAATTCTACAAAGTACTTCAGTCATCAGTTCCCATCTTCCAAGTTCTCACTTTAGGGGGCAATATGTTACACATCAAAATTACTCACTAAGATGATGGCCTAGTGTCGTCATTACCAAATGTCATAAGTGTCACATTTCACCCAAAAGTATCGCAAATATCATACTGTTGTCAAGAAAACTTCTAAGACAACTCAAAGACTAGTTCTGAAGAGGAGAAATCATTTGACAAAAAGTACAAGTCTTTTTCCATTGAAAAAACCACTAAAAAGTCAATTTTTGGAAGGGAGAACTCCCCTATGCTCTGTTAGGGAGAACTGGTGCTTTGTACCCTCTTCTGGGGGAGAATTGGAATGCTTTGTACCCCATTCAGAGGGAGTGTTGCCCCTTTTTTGGGTAAATTTTGGTCTGTTGAGGGAAATCAGGGAAGAATGCCCTTAATCTCTGAAAGTGGTTGGATTTGAATCTGAGGTCAAGCCTCGATATTACGAAAGACCCTCAACTGAAGGATAAGAATCCTCAACTTATCCCAAATATATCTCAAGTGGTTAGGCCTCTCCAATCCTATATAAGGAGGCCTTCTCATGGTTAAAGGGAGAGACAATGTAAAGAATCTAACTTATGATCTCATAAGGGAGATATCATTGAAGCATCAACATTTTTTGTGTGGATTATTTGAGCAAGGGTCTGGACAAAGGGATCTTGGTGAAGCTGTTGCACTACATCCATGGCTATAAGCAACACTTTGTTCTCATTAATATAAATTCATGCTTGGCTTGTTTCCTTTAAGTTTGTGTATATGAACTTGTTTCTTTGATAGATTCATTATAAAGCTAATCATAGTAGAGAAGGAAGTATTTTTGTTGTTTCTCATTGTACCACAAGACCTTCAATTGAGCTTGGATATCAATATCATCCTGGAGTGAAAAAGGACAAAAATCAGTAAAAGGGTACTTGCCTTTCTTCCCTCTTCTTCTTTGATAGTTTATCTTTATGATAAAGGAATGTCAGTGTCCATAATATCACTTTCTGTCTTTGAGTTAGGGTTCTATCATCCAAGAGGAAATCCACTTGTCCACAGGGGGATTCTCCTATAACATAGACCTGTACATGAAATTCCTTGCTCCAATTTGGAAATACCAGAATAGGCGCAGTAAACATTTTTTGTTTCAGTGTGACAAAGCTCTGTTGACACTCTTCTATCCAACTAAACCGACAGTCTTTCTTAAAAATCTTCTCCATGGGTGTTGTAATCTGGGTATATCCTTTAATGAACTTCTTGTAATATCTTGTGTGTCCTAGTGCAGTGCGCAGCTGTTTGACTGAAGTAGGAGGGGGTAGATCAACTATAATGGCAATTTTAGATGGATCGACCAACAATCCCTGCTTGCATACAATATGACCTAACAACACTCCAAATGGTGAGAAGAAGATGCATTTCTTCAAATTCAGGGCAATTTGAAACTGCCTACATTTATCCAACATTAGCCTTAGACATTCAATATGATTTTTCAATAAACTAAAAATAGTCCAATCATCAAATTATGCTTCTAGAAATTTATGCAAGAACTCCTTGAATGCTTCAACCACCACCCTGGAAATTATGGCTGGGGCATTCTTCAATCTAAATGGCATCACTGTATACTGATAGGATCCCCATTTTTTTACCAATGTGGTCTTGTGGAGATCTTCCTTGGAAATCTAGATCTGATGGTATCCTGAAAATCCATCTGTAAAATAATATACTTCCTGGCCTCTGACATTATCTAATACTTCGTCAGTGAATGGTGTAGGGAAGGGATCATGCAAATAGGCATTGTTCAGCTTCCTGAGGTCTACATATATCCTTATCTCTTATGTATTCTTATATTTCACCACCATAGGGATAATCCACTCTGACTCTTCCACGGGTTCTATAATCCCAACTTCCAGCATTCTGTCAAGATCAATCTTCACTTTCTCCTTATATTTAGGGTTCAATATGTAGGGTCCCTGTTTGACTAGTCTTGCATCTAGTTTCAAAGGGATCCTCATATCTCCCATAGGTCCTTTAATTCCCTTCATATCAATGAACTTGGTTGGAAACAATTCTTGATATTCATGTAGTAATTCTGTAATCTTGTCAATAGTGGTAGCATCCCAGTAATCTCCAACATATGCAAGCTTTGGTGTTTGTTCTGTTCCAATATTGACCTTATTAATCTTGATTGGCTATTCAATGAATGTTAACTGAACTCCTAGTCCTTCCACATCTCTTTGGCCTTTTTTTTCTGCGATGTTCACCTTTCTTGGATCATCGACTTCATCAGCATTGATTTTGTAACAACCTTGTATTTTTTGGAGAGGTGCAGTCCATTTGTCCTCTTCTTCCTCAAAAAGGAGGTTAGATGCCTCCTTGAATAATTTTTGTCTTATAATTTGCAATGCTTGATATACTAAAGGATATTTACTTCCAAATAAGAAGGTGGTTACAAAATTCTAATTCATACCTTCCCAATCTGTAGTGATGAGGCACAGCTCTGCTTGAAGGTACTGGTTGATAGGTGTCATGTCCAATGTGTTAATGAATTTGTGCACCCACTTCTCTTGAGTGATGTTGCTCCAATATTCCTTGCAACTTCGCACATGGTCCTTTGGGAAGCTTCGACCTATATACCGAACTTCACAACCTTCTACTTTTGTTGAGAACCACGTTGTCATCAAGGTATAGCATTGTACCCAATCTATAATGTTGTTTTTGTGTGTCCCCCACGATCTTGTTGGGGTTCTTTCAGGGCCTCATCCATCGCCAAAAATATTTGTTGCATTGGTACACTTTCTTCAAAGTCCGATAAGAAGGTTTCTAAAGGATTCAGACCATCAAAGGTGGGTAAGTTACTTACTTTTGTGTCGACCCAACGAACCTCTCTGGTTAATCTAGCACATCTTCTTATATATACTTCATACATTTTATTCTTCCAGTTTTCCAGTGCTTCTTATGCGTTTGATGAACACGCGTTGTCACTTTTCCAGTCTAGGTTTCCATCGGTCACAGGATTAATGCAATATCATTGTCTGGATATTAATTTGTATACGTTTTCCAGTTCATATGCGTGGTCTTCTTCTTTGATGGGTTATGTGTATCTCTGACCTTCATCTGGATCTAAGGGTGCAATGACCCTAAGGCCATCTCTTTCAAAATTTATTTTTCTTTTCTTTAAATCAACCACAGTGGAATTATTGAAAGCCCAATCAATTCCTAATAGCTCAGGGTAAGGACATCTATCATCAACTATCTCAATTACCTCAAAATATGCAAATATTCTTACTCTGTTGATGTCCACAGTGACATGTTCCAATCGTCCAAAGGGGCTGACAACTTGTTGATTATCCATTCTAAGCCTGATAGGGGAATAGATCAACTTAGGTTTTCCCATTAGTGCCTAGGTTTGCTTCTTCATGACATTGAGCTCTGAACCTAAGTCGACGACCACATAGTCTATATCATATTCACCTATCTGAGCATTCAAATGTAACTCCTTATTTGTCCTTCTCTTTTTAGCGATTTGGTGTACTTCCCTATTCAGTAAGGGGTCTATCTTTCCTAGATCATACAGTCTAATTAAATTTTGTAGTTCTTGGACATCGCTCTCATCCTCAATCAACTTAATACAAGTATATAGAAATTCCATGACCTTTCTTACCTCTTTTCCTTCTCTTGGTGAAGCTGATTGATCAAATTCCTGAGGCATTCCATATTCCCTTACTTTTGGCCATGTCTTTGATGAAGAGCCTTGGTATCCTTTGAAATATTTTCTTGCCTTGTCAAATATTATTCTTTCTTTCTTTGCATCAAAGGTTTGGGTCTTCTCTACGACTTTCCTGATTCCTTAGTCTTCTGTATTCCTTCCTTGGATCAGTCTGTCTTCTCCTGTAACAACACCTCCTTTAGTAATAACAAAGACTCTAGGGTATTCTCTGTGAGGTTCAACATATATCAGTTTCACTTATGGGTTTTTTTGAGGTCCTCTTATCTCCTGAAGCTTAGCTAGAAATTTTGGACATTCCTCAATAACATGCTTGAAGGAGTTGCAATAGCTACAAGTAGTGAAAGGGTTCTGATAGTCCCTTGCCAAGTGTCTTGGTTTTGCATAGTTATAAAAAATTATATGTACTAGACATTGACCCATACCTTTTCCTCATCCTTGTCCTCTAAATCCACCGCGAGGATTGAAGTTTCCTCTCCAAGGGGAGTTATACTGCGTAGTGTTTCCTTCTTGTTGTACTTTGCCTTGAATCTTGTATATATCTCTTGAACTTTTATGCATGAGATCATAAGACCTAAAATATTTATCATCATGTCCCACAGACTTATAGATTGTGCAATATAAATTTGTAGGAGTCTGAAGGTACTTTTGCATGTAATAGCACTCACCAATGCGATGTCTATTTCGGCATACCTCGCACCAAGGTAAGGTGACTTGCTTCAAGGGGCTCGGAGCTCCAGAGGCCAAGTATTCATGGAATAAGGGGTAGTTCTCCTTTTTATGGCCTTCTGATCTACATATGACACACAAGATGTCTTCTCTTTTATCTTTTCCTTTGTCTTTCTTCATATCTTCAACATGTAGAGACAAACTAGTTAGTTGATTCAAGATCTGGCTCATCCTTGAACTGGATTCTCCCATAGGGGATGATTCTAGCTTCATGGAGATCTTCAGCACCTCGGCCTACAAAGAAATCTTTTGTTTCATCAGAGGAACTCTGATGTGTGGTAACAAGGTAGCAATGAACCACTCTTTGTTCTGCTCATCTAGGATCTGAAAAGTCAGTTGACCTGTTAAGGTCTTGAATCTTTGATCGAATTCCCAAATAGGTTCGACTACCTTCTGTTTTATCTCTTTCAACTCTATAATACATTGTGACTCCAAATTGGGTTTCCTGAAATCTGCAATCAATTCATTCTTGATCTCATTCAATGGCTTAGGCTATGCAAGTCCTTGGACAAGCTTCATGTACCAGATCAGTGCGTGATCTCAAAGGGTAGTACTAAACTGGGTTCTTTTAACTGCTTCATTGGTGACATTTTTAATATTCCATATGGCTTCACATAGGAACTAGTGCTGATCAAGGTCTTCAAAACCATCTCCCCTAAAGATAGGGAGCCTCATCGCGTCTGCCATAGATCTTCCTAGGTTTCTTGTCTGAGTATGTGGTGGACTACTAGTGATAGTGCTTTGAACACTTTGGTGCCTTGGATTACTCTGATGGCTTAATGATCCTGAGAAAAAAGGGGGATTAATAGTACTTACCTTAGCAGTCTGTGCAGTTCTTGATGTTTTTGGCTCGTCTTGGCGAGGTTCATCTTTCTCTTCCTCTGCCCTAGAGGGTTCTGAATGCTCTTCGTCTGTCAGGTATTCCTCTTCTCCACTGTAGAAAACATCGTCCTGGTTGTTATGCTTGAATAAGTTCACAAGATGAACTTCTTGGAACACTCTCCCACTGCATGTATGTCCAACCTCTGTGTCGTTGTCGCTGTTTGAGTTCTTGAACATTATCTTTTTCCAAATCTGAACAATCTACTGTATCTTCAATATGTTCTTCTCATGGAATAACATCTTGATCCTTAACTTCAGAAAATGTAAAAATTATCCTCTGGGTCCCTTGAAGAAATATCTCTCGTCTTAGCTATATGACTCTACTCTGTCAACAAAAAACTTAGTGTTGTACCCTCCAATGGTGTTATCAAACCAATGATCTATTGATCGTGATACAACGTTATCAAATCTCTTGGCCTTCTTGATTAGCATCGATGTCCAAACTACAGGAGGTCTAGATATCATCTCGAACTTGGCATCTGCTAACCTAGCTAACCACTCATATAGCTCCTAATAGATTCCTCCAAATAAAATCTCATATATATTAGTAAATATATATCTCTCCAACCAATCCTCTGTATTGATATTAAGGTTCTTATTCTGGGCTCCAACGAAGTCCTTTTCTTGATCCTCTATCCACTTATGAATCTCTATCTTTAATGGGAGCCACCTTGACATTCCCTCATGAAGATTCTTGTCCTGGAAACAAAACCATTTGTTGGCACAGGGGAAGACCTAGGGTGATCTAGGTGGATATTGGTGGCCACCCACCTTTTCTGACTGGCTCAAAACAGTTTTTTGGCAAATTTGGCAACTTATTATTTTTAGCAGTTTTTAACTTCCAGGGCCATTTTGAGGGCCCACATGAAGGTTTTTTGAGATAGAGGTTCTCAATGATATATGAAGGCATTATTGAGCCCCCAAAATGAATCTCCTTGATGATACCTTTCCAACGAGCTATCATACGCCTAAAATGAATATCGTATGCAAACGTTATGACCCCGGGAAGTTGATGTACTAACTTACCCAAACGGGGCCCACGTGACTTTTGGTGCTTCATCTCCTAGGGTTAGGTTTTTGGATGTCTAGAAATTTTGGCATTCCTATTTATTGTAAAAATTCCTTTAGAGCCTCATTGTAATCATCTTCTTGCAAATGCGAGTAGCCTTCACGTCTCTTCTCAGAGATAAGCTGCCACCATTCTAGCAAGTCTTTCACTCTGTATTTTTATAGTCTCTGTACATTTCTTTCATTTATAGAAATTGTGTATTACTATATATCTATATTTATGGTTGCATCTTTGATACATTTATGTTATATTATTGAATATCTATGATATCTCTGTGCATTTCTTTGTTATATCTCTGCTCTCATTTCGTGCCGAAAATAATCCAGATCAATGGTATCAGAGAAAGTTGTTCTTGGTCGTTTTTTTCAGTGCATGTCCCCGACAAGGTTTGAGTATAGAAATTTGGGTATCGAGCTTGTCTCTCTTGAGGACAATTTCTCTCGCACACCCAAGAAACCCTCAATGGCAGAAGAAAACAAAAACGATGGAGTAGACAATCCTATTAGTCTGTTTCTTGAGCAAGCTCTCACGTGACAGAGGGACGAAATGATGGAGAATTTTTCCCACATCCTTCAATGCCTTTCGATAGAAACAGGTGCATCTTCATCAAGCGACCACTTTGGAGGAACCTCCCCTTTCAAGGTACAAGTTAGTTTTGATATTTCTGTATTTGAAGGACAGATAGATGCAGAAGCCCTGGACAAATGGTTAAATCTGCTAGAAGGTTATTTCTTTGTTAACAAATTTCTTGACAAAGAAAAGAGCACCTTCGCACTCCTTAAAGCTCTCCCCCCCATGTCAAACATTGGTGGGAAACTTATTGGGAGTAAAGTTCCATAGAGGAGTCTGAAATATATGAGGCCGATCCCACTTGGGATTTTTTTGTGGATGCGATAAAGGAACAATATTACCCTATTAACAACTATGAGGACCAGTACATGAGATGGACCACACTGTGGTAATAGAGGGGACAAGCAGTTCTAGATTTCACCAATACCTTCCATACCTTGCACACCAAGCTGGGTATCAAAGACTCTGAATGACATTTGGTTCTGAAATACCATGGGGCTCTACACAGATACATCCAAACTGAAATGGAGTTTTTGGACATCTCATCACTCGATGTTGCCTATCGATATGTTAAAATCGAGCAGAAATTTAAGCACTAGAACAAACAGGATTTTGGTTCTGCAAATCCGCAACAACCAAAGTATGAAAAAGACATATCTAACAAACAGTCTCCCGAAAACCAGTCCAAGACACATGAAAATAAGGGTCACGGGAATACAAAGAAGGAAACCAAAAAATGGTGCGATTTGCAGAAAAGCCCTTGGCACAACACCGATGAATGTCACTCAAAACATTCATTGGTGGTTGAGATCAAAGAAAAGGAGCCAAACCCTGATTCATAATCTGATTATGAAAATACTGGTAAAGGACAGATCATTGACACAGACCCCACTGCTATTGTCGTGACCGCAACAATTCAACTAGAAGAACCAATAGATCTTGAAGAGAGGGAGCCCCTTTTTCATTAAAATATGTGGGTGAAGGGGACCCCGCTGAATTTTATTGTTGATAGAGGAAGCCATAAGAACCTCATCTCAACAGAGGTCATCAAACAATTGGGATTGTCGACAACACTACACCTGCAACCATACAACATCGGGTGGCTTCGCCAAGGACGAGATCTTCGTGTTAGCCAGCAATGTTGATTGTCATATGGCATCCAACCTTTCAAGGATTAGTTATTATGTGATTTTTCCCCACTAGATGTCTGTGATGTTCTCTTGGGCCAACCATATATGTGGAAGTGCCACGCTGTTTATGAGTCTCAACCCCACAGTGTCATTCTTTCTCTAGGGGGTCATCTCTACAGAATACCATAGGCAGTTTCGACTACTGTTCCACCTAAAAAGTGCCGCAAGGTAGTATCTCATACTACAAAATTCAGCTTCTTCACAATCTGTTCAAAATGGGAACAGAAGGACACTGCAACCACTACAGCTTCGCCCCAAGCACCTTCTATCCAACAAAAGCAGGTCGATAAGGTTACAACAAAGCGAGAATATTCCTTCTACACACCATCCTCTCATGTAGCCCAACTTGTTGAACAGCCTCATCCTCAACAGGTTCGTGACAGACTTCCACAAACTGAGCAACACGATGTCTCCAGAAAGGCAAGCATCTCACCAAGATGCATATTCAGCAAACGCTTTTCCCTCTCCCTTGGGAACTCAATGAAAAGGAGACCATTTATTCCTAAGGAGGGAGGATTTATCTATGTGGATAATGGTGGCCACCCACCTTTTCTAACTGGCTCAAAACAATTTTCTAGCAAATTTGGCAATTTACTATTTTTAACAGTTTTTAACTTCCGGGGTCATTTTGAGGGACCAAATGAAGGTTTTTCAATATATAGGTTCTAAATGATATCCGAAAGCATGATTGAGCCCCCAAAATGAATCTCCTTGATGATACCTTTCCAACGAGCTATCATATGCCTAAAATGGAGATCATATCCAAAAGTTACGACCCCGGGAAGTTGATGTACTAACTTACCCAAACAGGGCCCACATGACTTTTGGCGCTTCATCTCCTAGGGTTAGGTTTTTGGATGTATAGGACTTTTGGAATTCTTGTTCATTGTAAAAATGCCTTCATATCCTCATTGTAATCATCTTCTTGCGAATGCAGGTAGCCGTCACATCTCTTCTCAGAGATAAGCTTCTACCATTAGAGCGAGTCTTTCACTCTGTATTTTTGCAGTCTCTATACATTTATTTCATTAATAGAAATCATGTATTATTGTATATCTATGTTTATGGTTGCATCTCTGATACATTTCTGTTATATTATTGAATATCTTTGATATCTCTGTGCATTTCTTTGTTAGATCTTTGCTCTCATTTCATGCCAAAAATAATCTGGATCACAGGGTTCATCAATAAGAGAGCACCAACAAGCCCTAACTACTGGCCCTTTCGGCTATACCTGTGAAGCATATGTAGTCTCACCCTAAGTATCTATGTCGAGGTTATAGGACAAAGATGTCTACAACCAAGGGAAATATCAAGTGGATCTAATACTATAACAATATAGCATGCATATATCACTTATCAGCTTAGATCTATTCCACACATCTAATAGATCTACCATAGCAATGCATTTACAATATATCAAGGCAAAAGAACACAACATCAATCACACACAGAAGACATATATATGTGGTTCACCCTCTCTCTAGGGCTATGTCCACAGAACTCTTCTTTATAATGTATTAAGATGAAGCATATAGTTCTTGTCTGCGCTCTTAGCTAGCATATATCTTCCTTGTTCTCTCTGTCTCTTCCCTCCCTGCGCACCCAGCTGCAAGGTTGATCTTCGCACCCATATGAAGATCTTACAATACAGAAGTCTCTCATACTCGACACTTCTCTCTCACAAAATATTACTCACCCGATCACATAATGACAAAGACAACAACATAGCACCAACTAGATCCAACGAAATCAAACCAACCCTCATCCCTAATATAGGTTCTTATTTATACATTACAATCACTCACTGACATCCTTAGGTTGAAACCTAGGTCTAAAAACCCTATATACCAAAACCCTAGGTGTCTAAAACCCTAGGTCAACCTGACCCGCATTTTCAGGGCTTCACTAGCCTGCCTTTCCTTCCTTCTCGCGTGGTACTCGAAAGCATCTAACGATGGATTTTTCCGCTTTCTGAGTTGTCCACAATCCTTCTTTCTTGCTTACCTGTCATCCTTGATCTCCTCATCTAACGACTTTATTTCTCGAACTTCGCTCCATCTTTTCTTCTCTTTTGCTCACTTCGACCCAGTAACAGTCACTGTGTCTTCCGCAAAGTTCGCATATTGCCTTTTCTCCCTTGTTCTTCACTTACTTCCATAACTAAGGGGCAACAAAAACTTGACACCATTTTTTAAATTTTGGGCACAAAACCCGATGTACGTGGGATGTAATGGTGAAACTTGTGTATATGCATGATGTATAGTTGTTAGGGCACATATATGTGTAAAAATATAATTTTAAGCTCTGCAAATTGCAAAAAGGGACATCAAGTATGCATAGGTAAATGGGAAAAGGCCCTTTGAACAAGTTTGCATAGGGTGAGGAAAATCTTTCTATAACATCAAGTTCTTGTTGAGATTTTCAACTTCAACTCCCAATGAGATGACTTCTTCTTCAATATTCTCATAATTTTATTCTTTCTTCATCATATGGATCTTCATTTCATCTTTCATTCTCTTTTCTTCTTCATGTTAGGTTTTCAAGGAGATGATTTCTCCTTCAATTCTTCTTCATTGTTAACTAAATTATGCTTCAATATTTTTTAAGTCCTCATATCTTTCCTCAATATGACTTGTCAAAATTTCTTCTCTCTTCTTTGCTTCCTTTCTTAGTGATACTATTTCGGCTTCCAAGAACTTCTTTTCTTCCAACTTATTTTTGAGTGTTTCCTCAATCCTTCTGGTTTCTTCTAGCTAGACCTTTAAATTTTTAAAAATATGCTAGAATTATTTAGAGTTTTTGTTTGGATTTTGATAACCTTCCTTTAGCTTGATCAATTCCTCCTTAAGGGTTTTTTTTTAATTCTTTTCCCTTTTTATCTCACTCAAAGCTTCGATTAGTTATGCCTCAAGATCCACTTCACCTTCTTCATAATCTTATTTTGGATCTATTTGATCTGATGAGATTCCTTCTTCTTGTTAGGTCTCATCATCTTTTTTATCTTCATCAACATGCTCTAACTATGTGGTTGCAAGATGAGATTCCTTAAAGGTAGAGATTATGTAGCTTATCCCAAAGTTGTTTGGTTGATGAAAATTTTCCCATTTTTCCTTGAATTAATCATATAATCCATCCATGATGGAATCCATTGTTATTTTGTTGTTCCTTTGTAATTTTTTCTTGGATATAGTATTCTGAATAGGTTTCTTTGTAGTAGTGCATCCTTTAACATTTGAGTACCAAACATCATACCCTTGTGCCTCTAAACAAGCTGTCATAATTTTTCTCCATATCTCATAGTTTGGACCATAAAATACCAACATTACATTATCAGTGCACTCCATGATCTACCTTCCAATTGTTAAACTGATTCTGAAGAACCTGCTTTGATGCCAATTGTTGGAATATTCACCAATATTGAGAGGGGGTGAGGTGAATGAGTTTTGATCACTTTTCAACATTTTAACCATAACATGTAAACATTAACTTATCAATGATTCCATTCACATATTATTGCATTTAACATATCATAAACATTTAACCATAAATAGTACCATTCAACAATGCATCAAATCATACACATTGCACAAGAGATTTTTACTTGGAAACCCAAATGGGAGAAATCCACACAACTCTTTTTAATATATACCTTCAATATTACATGAACAAGAATCACCAAATTCCAAGCCTCTCTAGTACCAATACCCTATTTATAGGATCCAATTGGAAGGAAGCTACAACTCCCTTAATTCTCCGGCACCAACTAGAAGGAGGCTCCAACCCCCTAGTTTATAGGCTTCAACCTAAAGGAAGCTACGAATCCCTTTATTATCTAGCACCAACTAGGAGGATCTAGCCCCCTGATTTACTGGATCCAACCTGAAGGGAGCTAGGATTCCCTAGTTTTTCCAACTCCAATTGGAAGGAGGATACAACCCCCTTATCTTTCCCCTTCCTTCCTTCATCAAATATAAATATAGACTCAACCTATCATTGATTCTTTAACTGATACATCATCATCAGCAAAACCAAAACACAAATTTTCACTATAAATTTCACTAGTACTGATACATCATCATCATCATCAAAACCAAACTCAACCTGTCACTATAACTAACACTGATACCGGTACATCATTGCCATCATCAAAACCATACTCAACCTATCACTATAACTGTCACTAATAGTGATACATCATCATAAAAACCAAACTCATCCTATCACTTTAAATATCATTGAAATTGATACATCATCATTGTCAAAACTAGATCCATCCCAATAAACACATAAATATTATGCCACGATCACCAAAAGGATTTCCAAATCATGTGCTCAAAATCACCATGATATGCATCAAACTATATGCCAATATATACATCAAACCATGAGCTAATACCTCTAAGATATCCCTCATGTTCCAAAACAACCTCCAAGACATGTCTCAAACATATACCAAAATATACAAGAAAAAAACCTCAACCATGTGCCAAAACATCCATCATATTATTCAAACCATGAAACATAACCATCAAGATATGCATTAACCATTTTCCGAAGGTATGTGCCAAAATATGTCTCAAGAATGTACCAAAATCTCTAGTATGTGCAATAGGAATACACCATGATCTCAAAAATGTACAAGAAAGCATGTGCCATGTTTCTCAAATCATATGTCCAAAATCACCAAGCTATGCCTCTATTCATGTGCCAAATACCTCCATAATATGCTTCTAATATATAACCATCAAAACATACATAAATACATACCTTTAATCATGTTACAACTTGGTGCATATGATCTCAGACCATCAGACCTTCCTCAACTTCATCATCAAGAAGACAGCACCATCTTCAAACCTTCCTCGAGATCTCCTCTGCCTCAATGGAAAAAGATGGGAAACTAGTGGTGCCTCACCTGATGAGTGTTGTGCAACCTACGAGGACCTCAAGGGACACTCTATACCTGAATTGTGGGGGTATTCTCAATTAGGGTTACCAAAAAATCTTATCCAATCTTTGGCTCTGATATTTCCTTCTTCACACTCCTCTTATACCTCTATTCGCTACCTCAAATTCACTAAGAGATCACATAATTACTTTATGAAACTTTGTTTATCATAATGAGAGGCTCTTTAATGTGTATTTATATCCTTTCAATTAACTCCTTTATTTTACTTTAGGTCCAACTTGTAATTTCTTATTTGCAACAATTTTTCTTCTTTTTATGATTTTGGGACCGAATTATAACTTCTTGTTGCAACCATTTATGGTATCTGTAACCATACTTACGGGATTCATATTTAAGAGGGTATAACTTGAAGGATCAGATCCTGTCACTGAGAGGGGGGGCGGTGAATCAATGACACAATAATTTTATCAAATTTTTACTTTCTTTAATTATGTATTGCAGAAATGAAAACAAAATTTGAACACAATGTTTTATCGTGGAACCCAATTGGGAAAATGACAAACACTTTTCTATTAACTGCAAAATTTTGTTTTACAAGTTACAATAGAAGGAATATGTTTTCTTTGTCTTTATATCAACACCCACTGATCAATATGTAGCCACACCCCTATTCATTAGCTCCAACTGGTAGGAGGCTAAAACCGTCTATTTAGTCAGCTATGACTGGCAATGAAGCACTTACTCCCCTGTAGGATCCAACCTTCCCTATCACCTCCCAACCACCCTCTATTCATAAATACATAAATATTTTGTATCATGCACTAGATATCATGATTTCTAGTCTATCTCCTTCTGCATTTGATCTTTAATGTCTCTATTGTAGTCCCACAAATTTCTTCATCTCTCATCACACTTATAAATGTCTTCAACATAACTCTTCATGAAAACAACATGTATGTTCATTCAATTTCACAACTTTTCATGAACATCACATCTCTTCATTTAAGATTACATAACCCTTGTTTTAAGTAACACAGTCATTAACATGACTTTTCATAACCACACATTTCTTTGATATACATCTCAAATCTAATGACTGTGTTAATGTTTAATACAAATATTAACAAACATAACAATAGTTCCTTAAATCGATACTTTCAGGATTTAAGAATCTAAATTATTATTTTAATATCAGTTATGAATTGTAGTTATCACACCAGGTATTTCATTGAATAATGTGACGTCATCTAATTCATTGTCTTTGTGTTTGTTTTTTGCATGTATTTAAATAGTTTTGGTAAACCTCCACAATTGGAACTATGCCAAAAACTCCGACAAGAACATTGGTCTCAACATCCGAATGTTTATTAACAAAAAATTTAACTTAGAAATCCTCCAACATTGGAATTATGCCAAAGTTACTGATATACATAGCAGTCTCTCCATCATTGCAAGTTCCGCTAACTAAAAATAACTAACAAGTTTTAAACCCTCGATCACCCATATGAATTTCTAGAAAAAGTGTATTAAAAAATATTAATCCAATGGATGAGATCATGTCCTTAGTAAATAAACGATTTTTTTCACTTCTTCCAAAAGGTAGGGGGTCCGACAAGTCGTCTTGGGCTCTAGGCTGGTGATCCTCATGTGAATTCCAATCACCTAGATCCCCTGCCATACCTTTTCACTACACGTCAAATAGGCATAGTGAGGGAGGTATTTCTAAACCCATATGAACCTTTCCGCACTTCCAATGTGGGATAAATCCCACTGAATGAATCAATCGACAACGTCGATCACTTAATCGAATAGTTGTTGAGTCTTCGAAATGGATTCTGTTACGGATCTTCATCTCCTCTACTTCTTGTGTTGATCGATGCTACCCATCAAACTTCCATGATAGACATCACTTTGTACCATATATAGACCATGCTTCATATTACAAATATAGTCATTGACAACATCAAAGACATTCTCCACAAAGATGTTGAGAATTCCTTTCAACAAGGCGTGATCAATTTCCTCTCCATCACGCTCTCAATTAATCCGTTCAATCATCACATTATTCACAATAACGCACTTTGCAAGATAGACCCGATCACGGAAAGACATGATTCCAACTTCTCTTAGTAAAGGCAGAGACTGTTTTGGCACAAACTAATGATCCAAATAATAGAACATATTTGACAAGAATCGAAGAATCACTTTGTATTTCTCCCAAATTTCTGCAAATTCTCTCAAAATGAACCCATCATCCTCTATATTTATTGTAGGAAAAATCTTCTGCGTGATGTATTCATCAACCTATTCCCTGTATTTATCATATACTTCCTATGGGTAGTAGTGAGAGGGATTTTGGGTGCATAGTTTGTAGACAGTTCTATAAATCTCCATGTAATCCTTTACAAGAAATTCAAAATCATCATTTGAAGTTCCTTCCATATTCCTTGTAAACTTAACGAGACCACCATGAATAACAATACATGCTTTCTCCAAGTCCAGAACATAAGAAATGTTCATCTTTTCTTCTTTCCCTATTTATTCGAAAATATCTTCAAGCCTTTTTCAATGTGAACAAGTGATCTGATTTACAACCCAATCTCTGGTGTCTTTGTCTCTAACTGAGAACCCTCTAATCTCCTCTAAATGTTGTTTCTGACTCATTTTATGAAATTAACTTTTTCCTTTTTACATAATGAATTGAGCCATGGTCGTCAATGATATCCTCGTCCGCTTTCACTTCTGAATTTGGTTTTCTTTGATCATCCGATCTTGAATTTATTTTCACTTCATACATAGTATGTTTCTCAACATTTGTTAACCTTACATCTGGAGTGGGCTCTCTCTTAGTGTCAACAACCATTGCACATCCTATTTCCAGTATCTTTGTTCTTTCCACACCATTCCCTATTATTTCTTTTCAATAACTGTCAGCTCTACCACCTCTCGAATCCTATCTTTTATTTTATATTTTTCTCTCAATTTATCTCCTTCCTTTTGTTGGAAATCTGGGTAATTGACCTCATCATTATGCATTATAATATTGACAACATCAGACATGTCATAATAGGAAACATATTGTCAACATGTTCTTCTCTTTTTTAGATGTTCATATTTAAATATATGTAACACTGTCAATGTCATCACAGTCACCATAATGTCAACACATTTGAAATGTATGCAACATTAGTATCCCTTTTCCAATCATGAT
>ML821906.1:56355-102965 GCA_009831015.1 Picea engelmannii
AGGATTGAAGTTTCCTCTCCAAGGGGAGTTATACTGCGTAGTGTTTCCTTCTTGTTGTACTTTGCCTTGAATCTTGTATATATCTCTTGAACTTTTATGCATGAGATCATAAGACCTAAAATATTTATCATCATGTCCCACAGACTTATAGATTGTGCAATATAAATTTGTAGGAGTCTGAAGGTACTTTTGCATGTAATAGCACTCACCAATGCGATGTCTATTTCGGCATACCTCGCACCAAGGTAAGGTGACTTGCTTCAAGGGGCTCGGAGCTCCAGAGGCCAAGTATTCATGGAATAAGGGGTAGTTCTCCTTTTTATGGCCTTCTGATCTACATATGACACACAAGATGTCTTCTCTTTTATCTTTTCCTTTGTCTTTCTTCATATCTTCAACATGTAGAGACAAACTAGTTAGTTGATTCAAGATCTGGCTCATCCTTGAACTGGATTCTCCCATAGGGGATGATTCTAGCTTCATGGAGATCTTCAGCACCTCGGCCTACAAAGAAATCTTTTGTTTCATCAGAGGAACTCTGATGTGTGGTAACAAGGTAGCAATGAACCACTCTTTGTTCTGCTCATCTAGGATCTGAAAAGTCAGTTGACCTGTTAAGGTCTTGAATCTTTGATCGAATTCCCAAATAGGTTCGACTACCTTCTGTTTTATCTCTTTCAACTCTATAATACATTGTGACTCCAAATTGGGTTTCCTGAAATCTGCAATCAATTCATTCTTGATCTCATTCAATGGCTTAGGCTATGCAAGTCCTTGGACAAGCTTCATGTACCAGATCAGTGCGTGATCTCAAAGGGTAGTACTAAACTGGGTTCTTTTAACTGCTTCATTGGTGACATTTTTAATATTCCATATGGCTTCACATAGGAACTAGTGCTGATCAAGGTCTTCAAAACCATCTCCCCTAAAGATAGGGAGCCTCATCGCGTCTGCCATAGATCTTCCTAGGTTTCTTGTCTGAGTATGTGGTGGACTACTAGTGATAGTGCTTTGAACACTTTGGTGCCTTGGATTACTCTGATGGCTTAATGATCCTGAGAAAAAAGGGGGATTAATAGTACTTACCTTAGCAGTCTGTGCAGTTCTTGATGTTTTTGGCTCGTCTTGGCGAGGTTCATCTTTCTCTTCCTCTGCCCTAGAGGGTTCTGAATGCTCTTCGTCTGTCAGGTATTCCTCTTCTCCACTGTAGAAAACATCGTCCTGGTTGTTATGCTTGAATAAGTTCACAAGATGAACTTCTTGGAACACTCTCCCACTGCATGTATGTCCAACCTCTGTGTCGTTGTCGCTGTTTGAGTTCTTGAACATTATCTTTTTCCAAATCTGAACAATCTACTGTATCTTCAATATGTTCTTCTCATGGAATAACATCTTGATCCTTAACTTCAGAAAATGTAAAAATTATCCTCTGGGTCCCTTGAAGAAATATCTCTCGTCTTAGCTATATGACTCTACTCTGTCAACAAAAAACTTAGTGTTGTACCCTCCAATGGTGTTATCAAACCAATGATCTATTGATCGTGATACAACGTTATCAAATCTCTTGGCCTTCTTGATTAGCATCGATGTCCAAACTACAGGAGGTCTAGATATCATCTCGAACTTGGCATCTGCTAACCTAGCTAACCACTCATATAGCTCCTAATAGATTCCTCCAAATAAAATCTCATATATATTAGTAAATATATATCTCTCCAACCAATCCTCTGTATTGATATTAAGGTTCTTATTCTGGGCTCCAACGAAGTCCTTTTCTTGATCCTCTATCCACTTATGAATCTCTATCTTTAATGGGAGCCACCTTGACATTCCCTCATGAAGATTCTTGTCCTGGAAACAAAACCATTTGTTGGCACAGGGGAAGACCTAGGGTGATCTAGGTGGATATTGGTGGCCACCCACCTTTTCTGACTGGCTCAAAACAGTTTTTTGGCAAATTTGGCAACTTATTATTTTTAGCAGTTTTTAACTTCCAGGGCCATTTTGAGGGCCCACATGAAGGTTTTTTGAGATAGAGGTTCTCAATGATATATGAAGGCATTATTGAGCCCCCAAAATGAATCTCCTTGATGATACCTTTCCAACGAGCTATCATACGCCTAAAATGAATATCGTATGCAAACGTTATGACCCCGGGAAGTTGATGTACTAACTTACCCAAACGGGGCCCACGTGACTTTTGGTGCTTCATCTCCTAGGGTTAGGTTTTTGGATGTCTAGAAATTTTGGCATTCCTATTTATTGTAAAAATTCCTTTAGAGCCTCATTGTAATCATCTTCTTGCAAATGCGAGTAGCCTTCACGTCTCTTCTCAGAGATAAGCTGCCACCATTCTAGCAAGTCTTTCACTCTGTATTTTTATAGTCTCTGTACATTTCTTTCATTTATAGAAATTGTGTATTACTATATATCTATATTTATGGTTGCATCTTTGATACATTTATGTTATATTATTGAATATCTATGATATCTCTGTGCATTTCTTTGTTATATCTCTGCTCTCATTTCGTGCCGAAAATAATCCAGATCAATGGTATCAGAGAAAGTTGTTCTTGGTCGTTTTTTTCAGTGCATGTCCCCGACAAGGTTTGAGTATAGAAATTTGGGTATCGAGCTTGTCTCTCTTGAGGACAATTTCTCTCGCACACCCAAGAAACCCTCAATGGCAGAAGAAAACAAAAACGATGGAGTAGACAATCCTATTAGTCTGTTTCTTGAGCAAGCTCTCACGTGACAGAGGGACGAAATGATGGAGAATTTTTCCCACATCCTTCAATGCCTTTCGATAGAAACAGGTGCATCTTCATCAAGCGACCACTTTGGAGGAACCTCCCCTTTCAAGGTACAAGTTAGTTTTGATATTTCTGTATTTGAAGGACAGATAGATGCAGAAGCCCTGGACAAATGGTTAAATCTGCTAGAAGGTTATTTCTTTGTTAACAAATTTCTTGACAAAGAAAAGAGCACCTTCGCACTCCTTAAAGCTCTCCCCCCCATGTCAAACATTGGTGGGAAACTTATTGGGAGTAAAGTTCCATAGAGGAGTCTGAAATATATGAGGCCGATCCCACTTGGGATTTTTTTGTGGATGCGATAAAGGAACAATATTACCCTATTAACAACTATGAGGACCAGTACATGAGATGGACCACACTGTGGTAATAGAGGGGACAAGCAGTTCTAGATTTCACCAATACCTTCCATACCTTGCACACCAAGCTGGGTATCAAAGACTCTGAATGACATTTGGTTCTGAAATACCATGGGGCTC
This sequence comes from Picea engelmannii, assembly GCA_009831015.1. NCBI lineage: Eukaryota > Viridiplantae > Streptophyta > Pinopsida > Pinales > Pinaceae > Picea > Picea engelmannii. The sequence goes on from ML821906.1 coordinate 59,648, forward strand.
TACACAGATACATCCAAACTGAAATGGAGTTTTTGGACATCTCATCACTCGATGTTGCCTATCGATATGTTAAAATCGAGCAGAAATTTAAGCACTAGAACAAACAGGATTTTGGTTCTGCAAATCCGCAACAACCAAAGTATGAAAAAGACATATCTAACAAACAGTCTCCCGAAAACCAGTCCAAGACACATGAAAATAAGGGTCACGGGAATACAAAGAAGGAAACCAAAAAATGGTGCGATTTGCAGAAAAGCCCTTGGCACAACACCGATGAATGTCACTCAAAACATTCATTGGTGGTTGAGATCAAAGAAAAGGAGCCAAACCCTGATTCATAATCTGATTATGAAAATACTGGTAAAGGACAGATCATTGACACAGACCCCACTGCTATTGTCGTGACCGCAACAATTCAACTAGAAGAACCAATAGATCTTGAAGAGAGGGAGCCCCTTTTTCATTAAAATATGTGGGTGAAGGGGACCCCGCTGAATTTTATTGTTGATAGAGGAAGCCATAAGAACCTCATCTCAACAGAGGTCATCAAACAATTGGGATTGTCGACAACACTACACCTGCAACCATACAACATCGGGTGGCTTCGCCAAGGACGAGATCTTCGTGTTAGCCAGCAATGTTGATTGTCATATGGCATCCAACCTTTCAAGGATTAGTTATTATGTGATTTTTCCCCACTAGATGTCTGTGATGTTCTCTTGGGCCAACCATATATGTGGAAGTGCCACGCTGTTTATGAGTCTCAACCCCACAGTGTCATTCTTTCTCTAGGGGGTCATCTCTACAGAATACCATAGGCAGTTTCGACTACTGTTCCACCTAAAAAGTGCCGCAAGGTAGTATCTCATACTACAAAATTCAGCTTCTTCACAATCTGTTCAAAATGGGAACAGAAGGACACTGCAACCACTACAGCTTCGCCCCAAGCACCTTCTATCCAACAAAAGCAGGTCGATAAGGTTACAACAAAGCGAGAATATTCCTTCTACACACCATCCTCTCATGTAGCCCAACTTGTTGAACAGCCTCATCCTCAACAGGTTCGTGACAGACTTCCACAAACTGAGCAACACGATGTCTCCAGAAAGGCAAGCATCTCACCAAGATGCATATTCAGCAAACGCTTTTCCCTCTCCCTTGGGAACTCAATGAAAAGGAGACCATTTATTCCTAAGGAGGGAGGATTTATCTATGTGGATAATGGTGGCCACCCACCTTTTCTAACTGGCTCAAAACAATTTTCTAGCAAATTTGGCAATTTACTATTTTTAACAGTTTTTAACTTCCGGGGTCATTTTGAGGGACCAAATGAAGGTTTTTCAATATATAGGTTCTAAATGATATCCGAAAGCATGATTGAGCCCCCAAAATGAATCTCCTTGATGATACCTTTCCAACGAGCTATCATATGCCTAAAATGGAGATCATATCCAAAAGTTACGACCCCGGGAAGTTGATGTACTAACTTACCCAAACAGGGCCCACATGACTTTTGGCGCTTCATCTCCTAGGGTTAGGTTTTTGGATGTATAGGACTTTTGGAATTCTTGTTCATTGTAAAAATGCCTTCATATCCTCATTGTAATCATCTTCTTGCGAATGCAGGTAGCCGTCACATCTCTTCTCAGAGATAAGCTTCTACCATTAGAGCGAGTCTTTCACTCTGTATTTTTGCAGTCTCTATACATTTATTTCATTAATAGAAATCATGTATTATTGTATATCTATGTTTATGGTTGCATCTCTGATACATTTCTGTTATATTATTGAATATCTTTGATATCTCTGTGCATTTCTTTGTTAGATCTTTGCTCTCATTTCATGCCAAAAATAATCTGGATCACAGGGTTCATCAATAAGAGAGCACCAACAAGCCCTAACTACTGGCCCTTTCGGCTATACCTGTGAAGCATATGTAGTCTCACCCTAAGTATCTATGTCGAGGTTATAGGACAAAGATGTCTACAACCAAGGGAAATATCAAGTGGATCTAATACTATAACAATATAGCATGCATATATCACTTATCAGCTTAGATCTATTCCACACATCTAATAGATCTACCATAGCAATGCATTTACAATATATCAAGGCAAAAGAACACAACATCAATCACACACAGAAGACATATATATGTGGTTCACCCTCTCTCTAGGGCTATGTCCACAGAACTCTTCTTTATAATGTATTAAGATGAAGCATATAGTTCTTGTCTGCGCTCTTAGCTAGCATATATCTTCCTTGTTCTCTCTGTCTCTTCCCTCCCTGCGCACCCAGCTGCAAGGTTGATCTTCGCACCCATATGAAGATCTTACAATACAGAAGTCTCTCATACTCGACACTTCTCTCTCACAAAATATTACTCACCCGATCACATAATGACAAAGACAACAACATAGCACCAACTAGATCCAACGAAATCAAACCAACCCTCATCCCTAATATAGGTTCTTATTTATACATTACAATCACTCACTGACATCCTTAGGTTGAAACCTAGGTCTAAAAACCCTATATACCAAAACCCTAGGTGTCTAAAACCCTAGGTCAACCTGACCCGCATTTTCAGGGCTTCACTAGCCTGCCTTTCCTTCCTTCTCGCGTGGTACTCGAAAGCATCTAACGATGGATTTTTCCGCTTTCTGAGTTGTCCACAATCCTTCTTTCTTGCTTACCTGTCATCCTTGATCTCCTCATCTAACGACTTTATTTCTCGAACTTCGCTCCATCTTTTCTTCTCTTTTGCTCACTTCGACCCAGTAACAGTCACTGTGTCTTCCGCAAAGTTCGCATATTGCCTTTTCTCCCTTGTTCTTCACTTACTTCCATAACTAAGGGGCAACAAAAACTTGACACCATTTTTTAAATTTTGGGCACAAAACCCGATGTACGTGGGATGTAATGGTGAAACTTGTGTATATGCATGATGTATAGTTGTTAGGGCACATATATGTGTAAAAATATAATTTTAAGCTCTGCAAATTGCAAAAAGGGACATCAAGTATGCATAGGTAAATGGGAAAAGGCCCTTTGAACAAGTTTGCATAGGGTGAGGAAAATCTTTCTATAACATCAAGTTCTTGTTGAGATTTTCAACTTCAACTCCCAATGAGATGACTTCTTCTTCAATATTCTCATAATTTTATTCTTTCTTCATCATATGGATCTTCATTTCATCTTTCATTCTCTTTTCTTCTTCATGTTAGGTTTTCAAGGAGATGATTTCTCCTTCAATTCTTCTTCATTGTTAACTAAATTATGCTTCAATATTTTTTAAGTCCTCATATCTTTCCTCAATATGACTTGTCAAAATTTCTTCTCTCTTCTTTGCTTCCTTTCTTAGTGATACTATTTCGGCTTCCAAGAACTTCTTTTCTTCCAACTTATTTTTGAGTGTTTCCTCAATCCTTCTGGTTTCTTCTAGCTAGACCTTTAAATTTTTAAAAATATGCTAGAATTATTTAGAGTTTTTGTTTGGATTTTGATAACCTTCCTTTAGCTTGATCAATTCCTCCTTAAGGGTTTTTTTTTAATTCTTTTCCCTTTTTATCTCACTCAAAGCTTCGATTAGTTATGCCTCAAGATCCACTTCACCTTCTTCATAATCTTATTTTGGATCTATTTGATCTGATGAGATTCCTTCTTCTTGTTAGGTCTCATCATCTTTTTTATCTTCATCAACATGCTCTAACTATGTGGTTGCAAGATGAGATTCCTTAAAGGTAGAGATTATGTAGCTTATCCCAAAGTTGTTTGGTTGATGAAAATTTTCCCATTTTTCCTTGAATTAATCATATAATCCATCCATGATGGAATCCATTGTTATTTTGTTGTTCCTTTGTAATTTTTTCTTGGATATAGTATTCTGAATAGGTTTCTTTGTAGTAGTGCATCCTTTAACATTTGAGTACCAAACATCATACCCTTGTGCCTCTAAACAAGCTGTCATAATTTTTCTCCATATCTCATAGTTTGGACCATAAAATACCAACATTACATTATCAGTGCACTCCATGATCTACCTTCCAATTGTTAAACTGATTCTGAAGAACCTGCTTTGATGCCAATTGTTGGAATATTCACCAATATTGAGAGGGGGTGAGGTGAATGAGTTTTGATCACTTTTCAACATTTTAACCATAACATGTAAACATTAACTTATCAATGATTCCATTCACATATTATTGCATTTAACATATCATAAACATTTAACCATAAATAGTACCATTCAACAATGCATCAAATCATACACATTGCACAAGAGATTTTTACTTGGAAACCCAAATGGGAGAAATCCACACAACTCTTTTTAATATATACCTTCAATATTACATGAACAAGAATCACCAAATTCCAAGCCTCTCTAGTACCAATACCCTATTTATAGGATCCAATTGGAAGGAAGCTACAACTCCCTTAATTCTCCGGCACCAACTAGAAGGAGGCTCCAACCCCCTAGTTTATAGGCTTCAACCTAAAGGAAGCTACGAATCCCTTTATTATCTAGCACCAACTAGGAGGATCTAGCCCCCTGATTTACTGGATCCAACCTGAAGGGAGCTAGGATTCCCTAGTTTTTCCAACTCCAATTGGAAGGAGGATACAACCCCCTTATCTTTCCCCTTCCTTCCTTCATCAAATATAAATATAGACTCAACCTATCATTGATTCTTTAACTGATACATCATCATCAGCAAAACCAAAACACAAATTTTCACTATAAATTTCACTAGTACTGATACATCATCATCATCATCAAAACCAAACTCAACCTGTCACTATAACTAACACTGATACCGGTACATCATTGCCATCATCAAAACCATACTCAACCTATCACTATAACTGTCACTAATAGTGATACATCATCATAAAAACCAAACTCATCCTATCACTTTAAATATCATTGAAATTGATACATCATCATTGTCAAAACTAGATCCATCCCAATAAACACATAAATATTATGCCACGATCACCAAAAGGATTTCCAAATCATGTGCTCAAAATCACCATGATATGCATCAAACTATATGCCAATATATACATCAAACCATGAGCTAATACCTCTAAGATATCCCTCATGTTCCAAAACAACCTCCAAGACATGTCTCAAACATATACCAAAATATACAAGAAAAAAACCTCAACCATGTGCCAAAACATCCATCATATTATTCAAACCATGAAACATAACCATCAAGATATGCATTAACCATTTTCCGAAGGTATGTGCCAAAATATGTCTCAAGAATGTACCAAAATCTCTAGTATGTGCAATAGGAATACACCATGATCTCAAAAATGTACAAGAAAGCATGTGCCATGTTTCTCAAATCATATGTCCAAAATCACCAAGCTATGCCTCTATTCATGTGCCAAATACCTCCATAATATGCTTCTAATATATAACCATCAAAACATACATAAATACATACCTTTAATCATGTTACAACTTGGTGCATATGATCTCAGACCATCAGACCTTCCTCAACTTCATCATCAAGAAGACAGCACCATCTTCAAACCTTCCTCGAGATCTCCTCTGCCTCAATGGAAAAAGATGGGAAACTAGTGGTGCCTCACCTGATGAGTGTTGTGCAACCTACGAGGACCTCAAGGGACACTCTATACCTGAATTGTGGGGGTATTCTCAATTAGGGTTACCAAAAAATCTTATCCAATCTTTGGCTCTGATATTTCCTTCTTCACACTCCTCTTATACCTCTATTCGCTACCTCAAATTCACTAAGAGATCACATAATTACTTTATGAAACTTTGTTTATCATAATGAGAGGCTCTTTAATGTGTATTTATATCCTTTCAATTAACTCCTTTATTTTACTTTAGGTCCAACTTGTAATTTCTTATTTGCAACAATTTTTCTTCTTTTTATGATTTTGGGACCGAATTATAACTTCTTGTTGCAACCATTTATGGTATCTGTAACCATACTTACGGGATTCATATTTAAGAGGGTATAACTTGAAGGATCAGATCCTGTCACTGAGAGGGGGGGCGGTGAATCAATGACACAATAATTTTATCAAATTTTTACTTTCTTTAATTATGTATTGCAGAAATGAAAACAAAATTTGAACACAATGTTTTATCGTGGAACCCAATTGGGAAAATGACAAACACTTTTCTATTAACTGCAAAATTTTGTTTTACAAGTTACAATAGAAGGAATATGTTTTCTTTGTCTTTATATCAACACCCACTGATCAATATGTAGCCACACCCCTATTCATTAGCTCCAACTGGTAGGAGGCTAAAACCGTCTATTTAGTCAGCTATGACTGGCAATGAAGCACTTACTCCCCTGTAGGATCCAACCTTCCCTATCACCTCCCAACCACCCTCTATTCATAAATACATAAATATTTTGTATCATGCACTAGATATCATGATTTCTAGTCTATCTCCTTCTGCATTTGATCTTTAATGTCTCTATTGTAGTCCCACAAATTTCTTCATCTCTCATCACACTTATAAATGTCTTCAACATAACTCTTCATGAAAACAACATGTATGTTCATTCAATTTCACAACTTTTCATGAACATCACATCTCTTCATTTAAGATTACATAACCCTTGTTTTAAGTAACACAGTCATTAACATGACTTTTCATAACCACACATTTCTTTGATATACATCTCAAATCTAATGACTGTGTTAATGTTTAATACAAATATTAACAAACATAACAATAGTTCCTTAAATCGATACTTTCAGGATTTAAGAATCTAAATTATTATTTTAATATCAGTTATGAATTGTAGTTATCACACCAGGTATTTCATTGAATAATGTGACGTCATCTAATTCATTGTCTTTGTGTTTGTTTTTTGCATGTATTTAAATAGTTTTGGTAAACCTCCACAATTGGAACTATGCCAAAAACTCCGACAAGAACATTGGTCTCAACATCCGAATGTTTATTAACAAAAAATTTAACTTAGAAATCCTCCAACATTGGAATTATGCCAAAGTTACTGATATACATAGCAGTCTCTCCATCATTGCAAGTTCCGCTAACTAAAAATAACTAACAAGTTTTAAACCCTCGATCACCCATATGAATTTCTAGAAAAAGTGTATTAAAAAATATTAATCCAATGGATGAGATCATGTCCTTAGTAAATAAACGATTTTTTTCACTTCTTCCAAAAGGTAGGGGGTCCGACAAGTCGTCTTGGGCTCTAGGCTGGTGATCCTCATGTGAATTCCAATCACCTAGATCCCCTGCCATACCTTTTCACTACACGTCAAATAGGCATAGTGAGGGAGGTATTTCTAAACCCATATGAACCTTTCCGCACTTCCAATGTGGGATAAATCCCACTGAATGAATCAATCGACAACGTCGATCACTTAATCGAATAGTTGTTGAGTCTTCGAAATGGATTCTGTTACGGATCTTCATCTCCTCTACTTCTTGTGTTGATCGATGCTACCCATCAAACTTCCATGATAGACATCACTTTGTACCATATATAGACCATGCTTCATATTACAAATATAGTCATTGACAACATCAAAGACATTCTCCACAAAGATGTTGAGAATTCCTTTCAACAAGGCGTGATCAATTTCCTCTCCATCACGCTCTCAATTAATCCGTTCAATCATCACATTATTCACAATAACGCACTTTGCAAGATAGACCCGATCACGGAAAGACATGATTCCAACTTCTCTTAGTAAAGGCAGAGACTGTTTTGGCACAAACTAATGATCCAAATAATAGAACATATTTGACAAGAATCGAAGAATCACTTTGTATTTCTCCCAAATTTCTGCAAATTCTCTCAAAATGAACCCATCATCCTCTATATTTATTGTAGGAAAAATCTTCTGCGTGATGTATTCATCAACCTATTCCCTGTATTTATCATATACTTCCTATGGGTAGTAGTGAGAGGGATTTTGGGTGCATAGTTTGTAGACAGTTCTATAAATCTCCATGTAATCCTTTACAAGAAATTCAAAATCATCATTTGAAGTTCCTTCCATATTCCTTGTAAACTTAACGAGACCACCATGAATAACAATACATGCTTTCTCCAAGTCCAGAACATAAGAAATGTTCATCTTTTCTTCTTTCCCTATTTATTCGAAAATATCTTCAAGCCTTTTTCAATGTGAACAAGTGATCTGATTTACAACCCAATCTCTGGTGTCTTTGTCTCTAACTGAGAACCCTCTAATCTCCTCTAAATGTTGTTTCTGACTCATTTTATGAAATTAACTTTTTCCTTTTTACATAATGAATTGAGCCATGGTCGTCAATGATATCCTCGTCCGCTTTCACTTCTGAATTTGGTTTTCTTTGATCATCCGATCTTGAATTTATTTTCACTTCATACATAGTATGTTTCTCAACATTTGTTAACCTTACATCTGGAGTGGGCTCTCTCTTAGTGTCAACAACCATTGCACATCCTATTTCCAGTATCTTTGTTCTTTCCACACCATTCCCTATTATTTCTTTTCAATAACTGTCAGCTCTACCACCTCTCGAATCCTATCTTTTATTTTATATTTTTCTCTCAATTTATCTCCTTCCTTTTGTTGGAAATCTGGGTAATTGACCTCATCATTATGCATTATAATATTGACAACATCAGACATGTCATAATAGGAAACATATTGTCAACATGTTCTTCTCTTTTTTAGATGTTCATATTTAAATATATGTAACACTGTCAATGTCATCACAGTCACCATAATGTCAACACATTTGAAATGTATGCAACATTAGTATCCCTTTTCCAATCATGATTATGCAGTAGAGTCAATATTGTCAATTCCAATTCCATCAATGTTATTATCATCATCACAGATCTATTTTCAATGCCAATGCCATCAGTGCCAACCTATATTGCCATATTTCCAACAATCTCTCCCTTTGGCATTGATGGCAATACTATTTTCATTTCTCCCTCTTTGACATCAAGGGAAAAGGGTTGAATGAATCCCCCTGACTTTTATCACTGTCTCCCCCTAAATTGAGGCCAATTGATGATTTATTTTCTTGAGATATTAGATTGGAAGAGAGACTACTCCTAATATTTTCCTAAGATATTCAAATACATATCTGCTTAAGGGTTTAGTGAAAATATCTTCAACTTGTTCTTGTGTTGGGAAATATTCCAATTTAATGTTCTTATTTTCATCCTGATCTCTTAGATAGTGGTATTTTATTGTAATGTGTTTTTATTTGGAGTGTTGTACAGGGTTCTTGGAGAGACTTATAACACTTGTATTATCACAGTATATAGTTGTGGGTTCTTCAAACACTACTTTGATGTCTTGTAAGGTTTGTTTCATCCATTCCACTTGTGTGCAACATTCTGCTACTGCAATATACTCAACGTTAGTGGTAGACAAAGAAATTGAGGATTGTTTCTTGTTTGTCCAAGCTAACAATGATTCTCCCAAGAAGAATGCTCCTCCACTTGTACTTTTTCTGTCATCTACACAACCTGCCCAATCTTCATTTGAATAGGCCATTAAAGATAACAAATTATTGATAAGGTACCACAAACCAAGATCTATGGTTCTTTTTAAATACCTAAAGATTATTTTCACAACTTGAACATGGATCTCTTTTGGTGTATCTTGGAATCTAGCCACCATTCCAACAACTTGCCTGACATTAGGTATGGAAGATGTTACATAGAGTAAACTCCCAATCATTGGTCTGTAGTGTTTTGGATCTACAACCTTTGAGTTATCCTTTCAAATATCTTAATATTCTTTTGACAGTTAGTAAATGACTCTGTTTGGATGTTGCCTAATACCTTCCTACTATTCCAACAACATCCATTATGCCTGTACGGGATGTTGTGATATGAAATAGGCTTCCTATCATTGAACTATATGAACTTTAATAAACATTAGGTGAGTCATCATCCTTGCTTAATTTACATATAGTAACCATAGGTGTGCCCACAGGTTTGGAATCTTCCATTTGAAACCTTTTCAACATTTCTCTTAGATATTTTTCTTGAGAAATAAACATTCCTTCAGACTTCTAAGTAATTTACAAACCAAGAAAAAATGACAGTTCCCCTATCATAGACATTTCAATCTCAGACTCCATGGCAGAAGCAAACCATTGTACCAATGAATCATTATTACATCCGAAGATGATGTCATCTACATAGACTAACACAATGAGCAAGTCATTACACTCTGTTTTGATATATAGAGTGTTTTCAACTGTTCCTCTCTTTAACCCTTTGTCTTGGAGATACTTATCCAATCTGTAATACCAGGCACGAGGAGCTTGTTTTAACCCATATAAGGCTTTCTTCAGCTTGCATACTAGGTCAGGATTATCTGTTAGTTTGAAACCCTCTGGTTGTTCCATATAAACTTCTTATTTTAAATATCCATTTAGAAATGTTGACTTGGCATCCATTTGATAGACTTTAAACCTTTTATGACAAGCATAGGCAAGAAATATTCTAATTGCTTCTAGTCTTTCTATTGGCACAAATGTTTCATCAAAATCCAATCCTTCTATTTGAGCATAGCCCTTACAAACCAATCTTTCTTTGTTATTGACAACTTGTCCCTTCTCATTCATTTTGTTCTTAAGGATCCATTTGGAACCAATGATATTTTGACCTTCGGGTCTAGGAACCATCTCCCACGTATTGTTTTTCTCAATTTGATCAAGTTCATCATTCATGGCTTTAACCCAATGGTCATCTTTGTTAGCTTCATTAAAATTCTTAGGTTCCATCATGGATATGAAGGCTATATGTGATTTTTTGGTGTTTTTTATTATATTTCTCCTGGTTTGTACACCTTTGTCTTTTTTACCAATTATCTAACTTGCAGGTTGATGCTTTTGAGTGATTCTGGAGGAGGAATTTGATGTTGTCTACTGATTTGAGTCTATCTGAATATTTGCATCTTCATCTGGCTCAGAGTCTTCTTGTTATGATTCTTGGACCTATTTAGCTTCAACTTCATCTATATCCTTTGTTGTTGATTCAGTATTGTTCACCTCTCTTACTGGGATTCCTTCATCAACTTTTATGTCAATGTAGTCAACCAATCTATGCAGCCTCTTATTATAGAATCTGTATCCTTTATTGTTTGTAGCATACCCTAAGAATACTCCTTCATCATCCCTATCGTCATACTTGCCAAGGTTCTCATCATTATTCTTTATGTAACACTTACTCCCAAAGACTTTGAAGTGTTTGATTGAAGCAGGTCTCCCATACCACATTTCATAAGGTGTCTTGTCAGTGTGTGGTATGAGGTGGGATTTTTTAAGAACATGGACTGTTGTGTGTATTTATTCTACCCAGTAGGTTTGACAAATGTTCTTCTCATTCATCATTGACCTGGCCATTTGCTGCACTGTTCTATTTTTCCTCTCAACTACTCCATTTTGTTGTGGAGTTCTTGGGATTGTGTATTCTCTCTTGATCCCATGTTTATCACAGAATTCCTTGAAATCACTTGACATAAATTTGCCTCCTATATGATCTTACTACCTTTAACCTCTTGCATGTCTGATTCTCATTTAAATCCTTAAATATTTTAAATTTCTCAAATGCTTCAACTTTTTCCTTGAGAAAGGCAACCCAAGTATGTCTAGAGTAATCATAAATGATTAGCATGAAGTAGTTTTCTTTCCCTGTGCCTTCCTGTCTTGATGGTCCACATAAATCCATATGAACTAGTTGGAGTGGTTTCTCTGTTGAAGTAGATCTCTTGGATTTAAACTATGTCTTGGTTATATTTCTTACTTGGCAGGGTTTACACATAGAATCTTTTGGCTTTGATATTCTCAGAAGATCTTTTACTGCCTCAAGATTTTTGAGCTTGATTAAGTGGTCAAAGTTTAGATGTCCAATTCTCCTATGCCATAACCATATCTCATCATGTTTTCTTAGATGACACTCTTCTCTATCTTCTTTCAACACATATACATTATTTTATGTCCTTATGCCTTTAGCCAACACTTGTCCTGAGTTTACAGACTTTATCTTGCAGTCCTTGGAAGCGAACACCACTTCACATCCTTTGTCACACATTTGACTTATAATGAGCAGATTATGTTTCATCCCATATACAAGAAAAACATTTTGGGCTTTTCCTTTTCCATTACATAGACTCGCCATCCATTTACCCTTGATTTTACCTGGAGCATCATTTCCAAAGGTTACATTTCCTGATTTTATTTCACTTAGAGATAGAAACTTACCTTAGTCTTCTGTCATATGTTTGGAGCAACCACTGTCAATATACCAGGGGTTTTGTTGTCTTTGGGATGACAACACTAGTCCACACTTGTCATTTTCTTTCATCTTCCAAACCTTGACATTTTCAGCAGAGGAATTCAAATCTGTCTTGTAGTTCCTTAAGTGATAGTCTATAGATTTATGTCCAAAATTATGGCAGGTGTAACATTCTGGTTCATTGAATAAAGTATCATAATGATTGTTATGCTTAACCTGTGTCCTTTTTCTAGCCATCACATTATTTGCAGTCTGTGATTGTTTGTAAGTTGGTTGTCTCATTATTTTTTGCGGTAGATATCTATTCCTTGAATATTTTGATTGCTCATATTTAAATCTTAAAGAACAGTTTACAACTTTGTGACCAAAGTTAGAATAGAAATAACAATATCCATAGAAAAATCCATTGTATCTGGAAAATGGTTGTCTTCTTTGAGAAGGTCGATTTCTTTCATGTTGATGATTTCTTTGAACAAAGAGTACATTATTTCTCTGATCTATAGTTTCATTGTGGTACCTCTTTCATTACTCCTCCTGGGAAGATGATCATCTTCTTTTGTTTCTGCAGGTTTTTTGTTTTCACTAGTGGTAGATTTGACAAACTTGATGGGTTCTTTGTTGCTTGGATGATCACTACTTGATCCCTCTTCATAACCCATACCTGTTTTCAGATTTGGGTTCCTTTTCTAATTCAGAATGGTGGCCAATTATTCTAAGGCTTTGATACTTGACATATTTTGACGATCCATGGCTTGAAACTTCTCCAACTCTTTCCTAGTTTTCACTACTTCCTTTTCCAAAGCTTCACATCTTACCTTCTTTTGTGATAACTGTTGTTTTAGAATGTCTTCGATTTTCTTTGCCTCTTATAATTCCACTTTTAGTAGGAAAAAGTCTTCATCGGGTTCTTTACTTCCTTTCTTGAACTGTATCAGCAATCGTTTTTGTTTTCTCTTCTTAATTTTGAGTCTGTCAATCTCTTCCAGTGCACTGATCAATTCTCCTTCCATATCAACCACAGCTTCTTCTTCATCAACATCACTTCCTGTGATTTTATTATCATAATTCTGTTTGTCCATAAGCATGAAGTCATTTAGTTTATCTTAAATAGAGGATTCATTGTCTTCATCATCTGAAGGATCATCATCATTGTTTACAAAGATTTTTCTTCTTAAAATTATTCTCTTTAAAGAAATTTTTGTGTTTGTGCTTCTCCTCATCATAATATGTCTGGTCCTTTCTTTTGTGAGGAAATTCATTTGCAAAATGACCTATATTACCACAGTTGAAACATTTGAAAGGAAATTTACCTTTGCATTTGCCCGATCCCTTCTTTAGTCTTCTCACAAATTTTGCTTCAATTTCATCAGGCTCAAAATCCTCATTCTTGTCTTCTTTAAATGATGCTTCTCTGGAGGTGGGTTTATCTTTAAATATTCTCATTTCATATGCAGCCAAAGTTCCTAGAATGTGATCAAATGCCAAGGATTTTATATCATTAATTTCTTCTATAACAGAGACCTTTGGGTTGAACCTATCTGGTAGAGATCTCAAAATTTTCTGAACTAAAGAGGGTTCCTCTATTTTTTCACCAAGTGATTTCATTGCATTTACCATCTCTTCAACTCTCAGAAAGTACTTTCCAATAGTTTCATCCTCTTTCATATTCATTTGTTCAAACTGTACTCTGTAGGTTTGAATCTTGGCGTACTTTACCTTCTCATTACCTTCATAACTACTAATGAGTTTGTCCCACATTTCTTTGGTAGTTTCTAAGTGCATAACGTTTACAAATTTTTCTTCTGCAAGCCCACTCAGGATAGAATTCATAGCCTTAGCATTGAAGGTGAATCCTAGCTTATCATCTTTATTAGCTAGTACAACTGGCTTTACATAACCAGCCTCTACCACATCCTAGACATTTGCACCTAAAGACATTATGTAGGTTCTCATTCTAACTTTCTAGAAGGCAAAGTTTGTTCCATTGAACATAGGGGCCTTATTGGTTGAATTTACTTCATGGCTTGACATGTTTAAGATCTAGGATCTACCCTTAGATAAAAGGGGCCCGCTCTGAAACCAAATTTTGGAAAACTAAGAGTGGGGGTGAATCAATTGTCACTTTGATTAAACAATTATATCCATTTTTAAACTCATTACATAACTCTCAATGATGATCACAATAAATAAGCAATAGAGTAATCAACATCAATCACTCACATGTTTAATAAAGAGATAGATATTCCTGAGGAAACCCATAAAAGGTGAAAACCTCTTCTTCTTTATATGATAATTATTTTCTATACATTATCATTCTTATGAGCACCAAATCATAATGAGTCTACCACCTCTGTTTTGCAAGATGCTACTTGTTGAGAACACCAACTCTCTAGTTTCTCTAGCACCCACTAGAAGGAAGTACCAACTCCCTGAATGTTCCAACACCAACTGGATGGAAGCACCGACTTCCACTCATACAGGAACCGAACTGTATATCTGAGAACCAATGTTCTCCCTTGCACTACCCTTCCACCCTGGTTTCTCTGGTTACAACCAGATGGAAGCTATAACTCCCTGCGTTCAAACACCTACTTGAAATTCTAAGGACAAGAGTCCTCCCTAGCACCTCCCAATCACCCTGAAATATAAAAATTTTCTTTCTCTGAATTTATTACAATAATTCAATAGTTGTCATTGGCTTACCAGGCTTATCATTGTTTTTCTATGCTGCTCTACTCTTCCTGCATCAATGTCTTCCTTCTTGCATCCTCTTCATCTTTTTGATCTTCTCCTCTATCTCAACATGAACACCTCGACTTTATGTTCTTCTCATAGATATGCATCTATGTTGTTTTCTTCTTTTGTGCTTCAAATCCTGCACATCATGCTTCTACATGCATGCATCACTCACAACAACAACAACAAGATCTCTTCTCTGTTATGCATTTTTATAGTCTTTGTGCACCTTGTGCATGCTGCATGCACTATCCCACTACATACACTTCACTTTGTTTATCATCACTGGCCCTTCTCCTGAGATCCTTTGGATTTACTGACTATAATAGTCTTCAACCCACTTCTTCCATCTGTCATTCGACTCTATTATGAGTCTACACTCCACTGGAATTTTCCTCGAGACTCTTCATCTTCTCTTTCGATCACTCTGAAGACTCTTCGAATTCTATGGTAGATGCAATCACTTCCTTCCGGTAGTTATTGAGAGAATCTTCGCATGTTCATGAGTTTCTCACCTTTTGTCTTCTTGAGAAAAACTTTATAGTGGGCATTTATCCTTTCTGGCTAATCCCTTTCCTTTTACATGTGGCCTCAGGCGATAACCAAATGCCTATTTAGAAAGCATTTCATGATTTCGCAATCCAGGATATACAACTGGGAGTTGCCTCACTCCACTTGTGAAAAATCCGAGATGGAGCCTATTTTTGCTAGCTCCTTCCCCTCACTTCTGTTGATAGGACCGCTCGTTGTGACCATAGCCCCATTCAAAAGTGAATTTAATGATTTCTCACTTCAGAGATTCTCCCATGAGTCCCTTGAGTCCTCCAACTCCTGGTACCTAAAATGGATCCTAGCTATGCTAGATCCTTCCACTCACGCGACCACCAGCGGTGTAACACCCTGTTTCCCCCAGTTTGTAAAATTAACTGGACTGGCCAAGAACTATGGCAAACTCATAGATGTGAATATGTGATGTAAATGGACCTTGAGTAAAAGGTCAATAAATGTGAATAACATTATGAATTTATATTGCAGGACTGTTGAGAGGGGATGTGCAGAAAAAGAGACCACGATGGCGGTGGAAGGCACCTGGAAAGGTGGCGTTAACTTCCACAGAGAATCAATACTGTATTTGGACTCCAATGGCCCGGAGAACCAAAAGTGGCTCACTGGCCCCAAATTAAATGTATCACGGGCTGGTAGGTGGATGGTTTAATGAGGGATGGGAGGTGAACCTCCCATCCATAGAGCCGTCAGACCTGATCAACGCGAGGGTAATCGCGCCACACGCAACCTCGCAAGAGGATAAGGCGTGGGGTAGAAGAAATTAGGGGGCAGATGCGAGGGGAGAACTCTGGCATTATGCAGAGTGAGTGATAGCAGAGAGGAAGGATTGCAACCTTCGCTCCTGGTCACTGGAAAACAGAGACACAGTCTCACAGCATCGTGGTCTCAGCTCGAGGGTGGCTAGTGGTAAATCCGCTAGGAGTCGCTAAACCTATGGTTGGGTGGAAATGATCACCCCTCTCATCAGTTGCACTCACTTCTGGTGTTATTTCTGATAAGTGTTTTGTCTCTGGCTCCTTGAAATATATGTATTCTGATAAGTATGCTCATAAGTTGTGAAACTGTGAATGTTTTCATTATGAGAATGTCTGTGTGGTATTTTGATCAGTGCTAGTAGTTGTATATGCTTATGACAGAAAAACCATGCATGGCTTACGTTGATAAATGAATTTAATTATGCGTAAGTTGAACCAAGTCAGACTTCCAGTCCGTTCTCGAGAATTTGTTTCCCCTTATCCGTCTCCCAGGATGCCCCAGAATATATCTCTTCACAGAGATTCCCTCTTTGGAAAGGGTTACCAAGAACCTGGAAAAAGGACTTGGCTATGCAAGTCTTAACAACCCTGTACAAGGAGGAATGACCCTCTTAAAATACCGAAGTAGCGGCGTAGGGATAAGTATCGATCGACGGATGGGATTCCTTCGAAAGACCCATGGTCATTCACGACCGTTTGATTGACAAAAGAAACGAGGGCATTACATACCTTGCCCCTTTCTCTCTATCTTCGTGAATAGTGAGGAAATCGGGATCGTAGACCCCCACGGTCCATGAGAACACCTGGACCGTTGATTTTTCCACATCCTTGACGTAGTGGAAGAGTGCACAAGATGGGATAGATCTGAGATGTTAGATCTTAGCCAGAAAAACTTGACAGTCGTTGGATCTGTTAAGAGATGCATGAGGGTTAAGCCCTCGTGAATAGGAGGTTGAAAATCCCGATGAGAGGCGTGGCCATCAGGATATCGACATTCATGAAATCGGGAGTCACGATGACATGAGGTCGGGAATTTTCCTAGTGAAAATCCTGGAATCAATAGGATTCGTCCATCATAGGAGGATATGTGGACAAGATCGGGAATCCCATGGATAAGAAGTCCATACACTTCGAAATTGCGAAGTCTAGAATCTCGACAAAGTGAAAAGTGTCCATTGTAGGGCCAACTGTCATCATATCGGCATATCGGGATTCGACGGATCGCGAATTCTAAGGATGAGTACATTCCAGCATTGGAAAGTCTGAAAACCTAATAAGAGATAAGGTTGCGGCCATGTTATATAGTGGTCACGTGGGCCAGGATTTTAGCCAGAAGGGCTAACACGTAAAGGACCATATCAGTGAATTGGCTCATCGAGGATCGCGAAATCGGGATTCCTGTTGACAAGAGTTCGGGATTTCCCATGGTGGAAACCCCAGAGTAGGTCTGAGCTGTCTGATTGGTGGAGGCCACGTGTCGAGAGATTAACTGCATTGGGAAATCAGGGATCGAGGATTTGGGAGTCCCGTGATCGAGAGTCCGGATTCTCATGATGATAAACCCCGATGAATGGACGAGATTCTTTCAGAGGACCTTAGGGTCTGCAATGACCGTTAGATGTGGATATGAGACGTCAAATTAAGCCAGGATGTGAATATGCTTTAGGATAAGTGGCGAGCATATCTAGATGGCCAGAGTCCAATCACCCAGATCTACAGCTGAGGATGCATTTCAGAGCCCCCTTTCCATTCTACCTTTAATGGGGGGGGGGGTCCGGAATTGGATGCGCAACTCTCGAACGGTCGAGATTAACTCCTCATGATCAATGACACTCAAGTGGATTCTAGATCCCCCTTGCCAGTCTTCCTTTAATTGGGGGGGGGCGGAATAGTGGGGCGTGTGAAGTGGGGCCCCTCCTGACATGTCGACCACCGTGTTACGTTTCCCTCTCTGCCACCTGTATTCCACTTAACCGTGCGACGGGGCCTGTTTTCATTGGCGGTTCTCTACCCATGTTGGGATTTGTTCCTATTGCTCATTTGCTGACCTTGTAGGGATTCGTACCCATTGGTCGGTCGCTAGCCCTGTCGGGGTTCAGCGGTTGCAGAGTCAAACGATTAGACATTACTGTAGCACTGAGGCGCGAAATAGAAATAGACACTATGTTCAAATTGAATCACGATCATGACCTGCGATCACATGGGAATGAAGAAGGAGAGAGAAAGAGCCAGTTTATGCTGGGTCTCCATGGATATTTAGGGGTTCTAGAGCGGCAGAAGACCAGAAAAATCTGATTTAGGTAGTGGGTGTGTGACAAGCGGTGACCAAAACCTAATTTGAAAATGCATTTCGAAATTTTGTGTTTCAGGGATTCTCTTGTGAGTCTCCTTGAATCCTTCCCCTGGAATTCCTGATATCGGAAATGGAGCCTAGAATCTTGCACACTCCTACCTTCACGTGACCATCGGTGGTGACCACATCCTAATTTGAAAATGCATTTTGCAATTTCACATTTCAGGGATTTTGTGATGAGTCGTCTCGACTCTCCATGTTGTGAACTCTGAAACAGAGCTTGGATGCACTAGATTTTCTCTCCAACTCTCAACAATGTGACCATGAGATATGACCACTCACTAATCATTTGAGCGCTTCACTATCCATATCAACGGTCCATAATCCATGGTGATCAGACGGCTATCCTCTGCCCCAGAAGTTCAGCTTTCAGGACTTTGGGGTAGTGTTGATGCTAAAACTCCCAAAACTAAACTCCCGGAGTGACGTCACTCATGCGTCACTCGATGACATGTCATGAGCCAAGTGGCTGCCATGTGACACTCATATTCGTAATATTCACGTATTTGAAACATTGAATCATCCTGACACTTGTCCTTGTATGATTGTCCCATGTGTCCTTGCTGACGTAGGTTGCCACCTATCCTTGTTGACATAGTCTTTCATGATCTACCTCCTGGATTTGACGGCCCAGATTAGTCCTCGATCCAACGGCTGAGATTATATCGCGATTTCGCATATCGTGAGTTTGAGAGTTTAGGGAACCTCCTTCCTTTGACCTTTTAGTCAGCGAAATGTTGATCTTTAGCCACGTGTCCTTCTTGGATTGATGGTCCAGATTTTTCCTCAATCCAATGGATGAGATTATATCATCATTTCGTGTTTCACGAGTTCGAGAGGTTAGCGAACCTCCATCCTTTGACCTTTCAGTCAACGAAATGATGATCTTTAGCATGTTTCCTTCTTGGATTGACAATCCAGATTTGTCCTCGATCCAATGACTGAGATTATATCATTATTTTGTGTTTCATGAGTTGGAAGGATAGAGCACCTCATGTCTTTGACCTTTCAGTCAATGAAATTCCAATCGCTCGCCATGTGTCCTCTGGCTTCAACGACCATGATCATTTCATGATATCGCATATCATGAGTTCGAGGGGTTAGAGAACCTCCTTCCTTTGACTTTCCAGTTAGCGAAATGATGATCTGTGACCATGTGTTGTGCCCAAAGATGGACGGTCCTCCTACTTTCAAGATTTTGTAAGCCTGCTTCTCCTTGCACTTTAAAGAATGTGCAGGTTCTCCTGGATCCAATGACAGTCAGACCCCGTGCTTTTATCTAATGCCTGATATCTATCCTCCATCTGTGCGCTCCTCCTGTCTGGACTTATGATGTCTTCCAAGCCTATTTTCCATCACTGTTCTTTCCATCGATGTTCTTGCCATCAATGACAATATCACTCCCAACTGTAAACCTGAAAACACCTACACCATCTTCCAAATTTGATATACCTTCTACATATATCAAGGAAACCAAGCCTTCCTCTCTTGAGCCATATGATCACACCCTAGTTATTGATAAATTGCAACAAGAAAATGATCAATTCCTTCAACAACTGGCGGAACAAAAAACTATGGATAGGCATCTGCATCGTGACAATGTTGTCTTGTAAGAAAAAGTGAACTCTCTTCATTGATTGGTTGATCATATGACCACCACCAATTAGAGTCTTTGGATGCAATTGAAACATCGTAAATGGCCTAAGACAAAGTCCCTAGGGAAAGAGGGAGAAGCTTCTAAAGCCAATCCACCCCCTCCTTCACGAGTATAGTTATGTCAGGTGATCCATTTTTGTTTTCATAGGGACCTGCAAATCTTTAGGCATGGGGGTAATGTTGGGTTGGTGTTTTGACTATTTTTTTCAATGGTCGAATCCTTTTTTCATACGAAATTGTATATTTTATCCTCTCATTTAGACATTTTAAAGGTATTATTAAGATGTATACATCAATTCGCCATGGAATCACACAAGGTATGTATAATCATCATTTTTGGAATGGTTTTCTTGCAATAGGTCAGAATCACAATCTGATCCTTCATCTGACCCTTTTTTTCAGAAAGTTAACTTCGAACTCAATTTGTGGGAAGATGAAGCTGAATCAGAAAACTACGGCACATGGGTTTTGTGCCCAATATGCCCAATTAGGTCCTAGGTGGGCTATTTCCTAAAATTGTGGACGGATTGAGAGTAGTTTGTGGTTTTCAATCCAACCCTCCAACTCTCGATCTAGCACTCCATATGGCACTCAGAGCATAAAGGAGTTGGCAGTTATCATATCGGTGGGATTTGATGGGAGAATTAGGAACATGGGTTTTGTTCGCACTCATGCTCTCCAGGTATGGAGCTCAACAGATCCATACTTGAGCAGTTGCAGAGGACGCTATTTTGAGCGCACGAGACTGTTGGACAAGATAATTTATGTTAATGGAATTTAATGAATTACTGTTTTTAGAGAGTGTCGAACCTTCCAGTGGTTGAAATCTCAAGCTCTGTAATAATCTATAAATACTGATGTCTATTCCATGAAGAAGGACATGAATTAAATTATTTACATAGACATTATCTCCATTTTTTTTTATACTCTGTTTTTATGATTAATGCCAATATTGTGTTAGTTTTGGGACTGCGTTTTCCATTTGAAGTGTTTCCACGACCTGTGGGGGGCCCACCAACAGTCTAGGTGATTGTTTATACCAGTATATATTTGCATATTTTCCTTTCATATTTCTTATATTTCAAAATTGTTTATTTACTGTGCATATCTCTTAATTTCAAGTTGTTTCTCATAGTGTGTATCTTTTTATTCTCAGATCGCTTGTCTAATTCGCCTCCCTGTATATCTTCTCTTATTTTGCAGATCACTTTCCAAATTCTGTGTTCTATAGAGTATGTGTGGATGTCCATTGTTGTGTATTAATATTTAGACTCCTAACATTTTGTTTTGCAGGTTGTAGAAGCTGTCTAATTATACTGTTATTTTTTTTCTCCCTATCTATAAATTACTCTACAGAGTACTAATTTATATAGTGTTTATTTATCAAGTTGTAATTTGAAATATTCTCTTTATATTTGTTTCATTTGCTAATTTTCCTTTCAGAATCAACATGATAGGATAGAAATGAATTTTGAGTTATGATTTCCAGTAGCATCTTAGTTCAGTTTGAGTATGATTTTTAACGTTAGCTTAGTTAACTTTAGGTTATGACTTTTAATGAAATCTTAGTTATGAATTTGAGTTATGATTTCTAATTAGCATCAGGTAAGAGTTTGTAGGTTTGCATAGAGTATTTTCATTGGCATCTTAGTTATGAATTTGAGTTAGGATTTCTAATTAAGTGTTAATTACGAGTTTATAGATTTGCTTGAGTTAGTGATTTTGAACAGGGTACTTTCCAGTAGTTGTATGATAAAGTGAATGATTGATGTTGAATATTTTTTGCACAATGTTTAAAGATCACATGGATTCCAAGAACATCATGTGTTACTTCTATGGTGGAAAAAATTTCTATAGACTTCCTTATCCATACTTTACATTTCTCTGTAGAAGTTAGCATTGGGTTAATTCCACTTGAACTCTCATTGGTAGTTAGTTGCCATCGTGATCTCATTCGCCACCGAAGACACAATCATCACATTTGAATATTGTCAAAACACTCTTGCTTTTAGTTAGGTAGATTAATGTTTATTCTTTGCAGGATAGAAATAGTTGTGAGTTTCTTTAAGAATAGAGTTCACTTGTTAAGATAGTTTTGATAGATTAATTGCTTAATTTCTTACTTGCTTACTTTCTCGTTCATTCAGAGGTAGATAGATCAAATAACTCAGAAATAGATTACTAGTTGTTTGCTTATTCAAAGAGAGATTTAATAGATTAAATATATTTGAAATACATTACTTATTATTTTCTTATTTAGAGATAGATTAAACAGTTCATAGTCATAGATTGTTTAAATATACTTAGGTAAAATAGTTCATAGATATAGAATTGCTTAAATCTATTCATTATTTGAGTTTATTAGCATTAGATTAGGTGAGGCTAGGATATATTAGAGCTCTAGACCTACACATACAGTGCTGGCACATTGAAGTCTATGAGCCCCAGGTTGAAAATTTAATCTTGAATTAGATAGAATATATTTTACTCGACAGTCACCGCCTCTGGTAACTTGGTAGGTGCAGTGAATGTGCAGGAACACTTGAACAAGGTATTTTCCACTGAAGTAAGGACGTTATGCCTGTGGTTATTATTTGAAGGCTCAATAAGGGCCTGTGAGTTGTTTTTATCTCTCGAAGTCAACGATCCTTAGATCGAGAGGTCAACAGGATCTAAGAGAGGGAGGGGGTCTGCATCAAGTGGTATTAGAGACATAGATTGAGATCTATAAGGGGAATCTAAGAACCTTGCCACCAAGAAGGATATCAGAGAGGCATGTAGCAAACCCAACCATGGAGTGAGAGATGAGGAAACTTTGTACAAGATTAGATGCCATGGAGACAACACAGAGGAGATTGTATGATGTTGATGACATTAGCGAGGATGAGAGTGAGGAAATGGAGGTAGAAGGAGATGCAGGAGAAGATGATATAGAGGAACGCTTGTTAAGAGTTTTTTGTGAAAAATGGGGGCTAGAGAAAAAATAGAAGTCTCGATGTATGAAGGAAACTTGGATGTTGAAGAGTTGTTGGATTTGATAAGGGATTTATACAAGTACTTTGATTATGAGGATATCAAATATGAAAATAAAGTGAAGCATGTTATTACGAGGCTAAAAGGACATGCATCATTGTGGTGGGATAAACTACAGGTTGACAGAAGCAACAAGGGTAAGTAGAAAATTAAGAGTTGGGATAGGATGGTAGCCAAGTTGAAGGCTAAGTTTATATCCAAGGACTATCAGATAAATATGTTAAGTATATTGTAGGACCTGAGACAAAATGTCTTGAAAGTGAAGGAATACACAGAATAATTTTATAGGATGAACATTTAAGAAGGACATCATGAGAGAGATGAAGGGAAGGTTTTCAGGTATATTAAAGGCATGAGATATGAAATCCAAGATGAAATTAGAATGACAACAATGAGGATTGTAGAATATGCTTATCAAGTTTCACTAAAAGCATAAGAGAAGTTGTCTAGGAAGAAAATCCAATGAAATAGAGGAAGAATCCTAAACAGAGGTAAGGGAATTATTTATGAAAAATCCTAGAAGCCTAAAGCTGAGGCTGGGAAGTATCACAGTAATATAGAAAGAGTAGGAAGTTCCCAAGGGGTACAACATGGTGCATAAAGTTTTTTTCTCGAGGAAGAGGAAGAGGTAGAGGAGGAGGAGGAGAAGTGAAATTCTACGCCTGTGGAAAAACATGACACATGTCTTGGAAATGTCCTGATGGGAAGAAGAAAGAAGGAGGAGGAGAAGCTCACATTTTGAAGAATAGAAGAGGATTTTTGAGGCCAAAGAAAATGAATATGGGAAATCCCTCATGATGAGGAAAATTCTCTTAAAACCGGATAAAGAGGTGGAAAAACCAGTTCAAAGAAATAGTTTGTTCAAGACTTCTTGCAAGAACACAGATAGAGTATGCAAGGTGATCATAGACAATGGGAGAAATGATAATCTCGTATCCACATAAATGGTGGAAAAGATGGATCTGGAGACATCTACACATCCAAACCCATACAAGGTATCGTGGCTGCATAAGGGACACCAAATCATGGTGAGTCAACAATGCAATGGTGAATTTAAGATAGGAGGATATAAAGATGAGGTACTATGTGATGTAATACCCATGGATGTTTGTCATGTTATTTTGGGGAGACCAAGGAAATATGAAATAAATGTCATACATGATGGGAGAAAAAATACTTACACGCTTGAGAATAATGTCCACACACACATGTTTCTACCAATAGAGGATAATAAATTGAAGGAGGAAGCTATCCCAAGCATAGTTCTCATGCGTGGGAAGGAACTTTTGAATGAAATCAATAAGGAACAGGAGATGTAGTTTGTTGTGGTGAGAAAACCTATATTCATCCTTACAAGTACTTCTGTGGATGATCTACCTAAAGAGTTTCAATAACTGCTAGATAATTTTGTTGATATTGTGGTGGATGAGTTACCTTGCTCATTTCCACCCATTTGCAACATCATTCATCACATTGAACTTATCCTAGGAGTGTGTTTTCCAAACAAATCCACATAAAGTTTGATGCCACAAGATAATGAAGAAGTCAAAAGGAAAGTCCAAGAGTTTTTGGACAATGGTTTGGTTAGAGAGAGTTTGAGTCCATGCGTAGTGCCAACTATGATGAGTCCAAAAAAATATGGAGGCTAGAGAATATGTAAAAATTCTAGATCCATCAACAATATCACCATCATGCATATATTCTCGTTACCCAGAATGGATGATTTGATGGATTGCTTGAGTGGAGAAAATTATTTCTCCAAGATAGACTTCAAGAGTGGCTATCACCAGATAAGGATGAGAGAAGGGGACAAATGGAATACATCATTCAAGATGAATGAGGGATTGTATGAGTGGCTTGTTATGCCATTCGACTTAACCAATTCCCCAAGAAAAATCATGAGATTGATGAATGAAGTACTTAAATATTTCATCAACAAGTTTGTGATTGTGTACTTAGATGATATTTTGGTTTTCAACAAGACTGGGGGAGAACGTCTAAGGCACTTGAAGATGGTAATGAAGAAGTTGTAGCAAGAGAAGATGGTGATAAATTTAAAAAAATGTTCTTTCAGGAAGACAGAACTCATATACTTGGGTTTAGTAATTTATTCAAACAATTTGAAGATGGATTCAGAGAAGGTGAGTGAAATCAAATAATGGCCTTCTCTGAGAAGCATATTTGAGGTGAGAAGCTTCCATGGATTGGAAGGATTTTATAGGAGATTCATCGGAAATTTCAGTGGAATTTGTGCACCCATATTAGACACCATAAACAAAAAGCACAAATCCATTAATTGGACAATGAAAGTTGAGAAAAGTTTTAGAGAACTCAAGGAGAAGATAACATAACAATTGATTATGGTTCTGCCATATTTTAGGAAAATATTCCAAATAAGGTGTGATTCCAGTGGAGTGGCTATTAGTGTAGTCTTGAGAAAAGACAATCAACATGTTTCTTATTTCAACGAGAAGTTGAATGACACTAAGAGAAAATATTCCACATATGATAAGGAATTCTATGATATGATACAAGCTCTAAAAAAATGGAGGTATTACTTGGTCCCAAAGGAGTTTGTATTGTACAGTGATAATCAAGATTTATAGTTCATAGCTAGATAGGAGAAGTTGAATCAAAGACATGCTAAATGGATAGAATTCATGAAGAATTTTACTTTTGGTATTAAGAAAATTAGTGTTAGTGCTAACAAATTTGTTGATTCTTTAAGCAGGAGATGTCTGATTATGCAAGAATTCCAAGTGGAGACCTTAGGGTTTGAACACCTTAAGGAAATGTATCATGAATATCTAGAATTTAAAGAGTATTATGAAGCATGTGAGAACCATTCATTAAGGTACATGAGCCAATGGATAGAGTATCTAATTAAATATGGATTTTTATTTAAAGTAATCCAAATTTGTATCTTGAAATGCTCGATGAGAGACAACCTATTGATGGAAAAACACAGTGGAGGATTGGTTGGACATTTTGGCCATGATAAACGTTTTGCGTAGCTAAGTTCTTCATACCATTGTCCAGGTATGAGGTCCGATGTAAAGAATTTTGTGGATAAATGTAGAGCCTACCAATACACTAAGGGAAAGTAACAAAACATTGGGTTGTATCAGCCATTTCCTATTCCAGATAGGTCGTGGGATGCAATAAGCATTGATTTCATGCTGATATTGTCGATAACCATAGGGGGAGTGATTACATATTTTTTGTGGTTGACATATTTTTAAATATGGCACAATTCATACCATGCCAAAAAACCAGTGATGCTACTCACATAGAAAATCTATTTTTCAATGAGGTTGTGAGATTGCATGGCTTTCCAAGGAGCATATTATCGGCCAGAGATACCAAATTCACGGGGTAGTTCTGGAGAAATCTATGGAAAAAATTGGGGACAAATCTATCCTTCAGTTATCTTATCACCCTTAGACAAAAGGAAAGACTGAGGAGGTAAATCAGAGTTTGGGAAACCTATTGATAAGTCTGGTCACTGAACACCATAACAAGTGGGATCAGATTCTTTCTCAAGAAGAGTTTGCATATAATGATTCACCAAACATGAGCACTAGAAAAATCCCATTCCAAATAATGTATGGAATGCATTAGAGAGGAATTTCACGGTTGATGGTTTGAAGCACAGTGAATTCTGAAGTGCAGGATCATAAGACTTCACTACATATATGCAAAAGCTTCATATTCAAATAAAGGAACAACTACATGAGAGCAGTCAAAAATATAAGAGTCGAATTGATCTGAAAAGAAGAGAGGTTCAATTCAAATTCGGAGATCTAGTTCTATCACACTTGAGGAAGGAAAGGTTCCCAAAGGGAACATATAATAAACTGAAGATGAATAAAACAGGACCATGCAAGATTATCAAAAAATTTGATGCTAATGCTTATGAGATTGAACTTCCAGAGGATGTGGGTATATCAGCCATATTTAATGTTGTAGATTTGTACCCGTACAGGATGAATGATCCAGGAGGATCAGATGATCAAAAATAGATCCAGGGGAAAAATAGTTTCATACAACATAAAAGTCACAGATGGAGAGGATCATGGATCAACGGATTGACAAGAAGACCAGGTGAAAAAATTATTTTGAGTACCTAGTGAAGGGGAAGGCTCACACAATAGAGGATTCTAGTTGGGTGAATGAATATGATATTCAAAAGCATGGGAAGATAGTGCAAGAGATCATGGACAGGAGTCCATGAATTTTTGTACAGAGGAGTATGATGCAGGAGCATTGCCATCAACACTTAAATAGGCCAAGTGGAGGACAACTCAACACCCAACGCACAAATTTCTAGTCAATTTTGAAATCAAGGAAGAGTGCATCATTTTAATATTTTGAAAATATTGTAATTACAGACCTTTTAATGTTTTGGAGGCTTGAGCCATCGCATGAGATCGAAGGACATTGTAATTTCTTAAATTTCTATAGGATTGTACAGATATGGAGCATCAACTCTTATTTGTTTATAAATGATATTTATTGTAATAAGACTCAAAAGACAATCATCTTAATTATCATAGGATAGCACTAAGGTAGTTGGAGGGAAGGCTCGAGAAGCCTCTTCTTGTATAAATGTATGTATTGTATGCCCAAATGAGGATGTTGATCATTATCCAAGAGATTTTATCATTCTCTTAGAGAGGTGTTGAAGCTTATGGTGAATTGCAGAGAACCGTATGAACTTTTGTACATATTTTACTAAAGGAATGAAAATAGAGAGGTTTGTTTCCAAATGCATGGTGTTATCCATTATTGAATTCATTGAATGCATGTGATATTTCTTGTTGTCTTTTTGTATATATTTATTTCATGTATGAACATGATTTTCATGGTTAAGTGTAGAAAATATGTGATGTTTTTATAAGCTTCAATTGTTTCTCTTCTAAGATATCTGGTGCAAGGAGTGCAGAGTTTCTGCAAGGTGTACATAGGCAGAGTCAAGTATGAATCATAAGCATAAGATACATAGTGTGAAGATTTGGAAGAATAAGTGCACAAAATGCCCAGTTGTTTAGTAAAGAACAATAGTTGAGGACAAACCCATGCAATGTGTGTGCAGTGGTCCTACACTTATCTTAAGGGTTGGAGAATCCCATAGGATAAGTTCCATAGATGAAAGGAGTGCACTCGAGGTCCATAAATATTATAGGAACCAAGCTCATGAGAGATAGCGAGAACAAGAGTTCCATAGGAGGGACTTAGAAAATTTCCAAGTCAAAAGATTTAAATTTGCAAGACGAGCGCACAGGAGGGCGCCATAGATCATATCTATCTCATGGAGTAAAACTCAAGATGATTAGCAAATTGAATCCATTGAAAGGGAAATATTTTTACCATTTGGAAGTTGAATGGTTGAGATCAGCTCGGGATGCATTGAAGAAGAACCTAGAATGAATGGTTGAGATCTATTATGGGTTTTATTAGGGGTTCGACAATCATCAGATCTTGGAGAGTTGCGTGAGGGATAACCCTTAGAGTCCTTCAACATTCTTTGTATTTAGAGGATCGAGGTTGTAGAGAAGTTGGAACCACTAAATTTTCGAAGGTGGAGTAAATCACCTTCGTCCATATCAAAGGATGCGTGTGAGAAAATCCCAAGATCTGGAAGATCAGGAGTATCGAAAAATAGTGAGGAGTAAAGGTCAGTCTCTCCAGAGCCCTAAAATATAGATCTTATCTGAACTATTGATCAAAAGGGGGACATGTGGACAAATATATGGAGCTCTAGAGTAGTTTTACTATGGAGGAAAGACACAGGAGGCCACCAAAAGAAGAGACTATCGAAGTCCCAAAGGATAGGACTCATCCTAGATGTAGATATAAAGTTGGGCCACGTGGTTAACAGAGGAATAATTCGTTACTCCAATGTTCAGGGGTAGAGATGAGAGATACTGTGGAGATATCCAACTACCGAAGCCTGAATTTGTGAAGTCAACAATATTCATTGATCTATTGAGGAGCAGGAATTGTCTGATATCCTTTGGTGTTTGGATCTCCGGGGTTTTTCATAGTTAGAGTTGGAAGATCTGACGAAGCCCAGATCTTCGCACATAATCCAATTCTTTGTTTAGTGTAGATCTTCCATCCATCAATATTTATTATGGTTCAAAACTCTACCACTTCAACATTTGAAAGGAAAGTTCTGTCTATTTGTTGGAACTCCCAAATCCTAGGAGCTCTGAAGTCGCGAATTTTGTGAAGGCTTCACTTTAGTACATGATCACCACCTCTGGTCACTTGGTAGGTATGATGTGTGCATAGTGTTACACATTCTTTTCATCATCCCTATGATTGTTAATGATGTAAACCTATCTTTTTCCTTCAGAGGGGTCAGTGGCCTGAGTTCCTAAAGAGAGAAGGGAGAAGAACTTTTCCTGAGAAAAGAAGTTGCATTTTCCTATGTAAAAACCTTATCAAAAAGAAATTTCGCAGGTTGCTATATAGGCGGGATGCAAGAATGACCCATTCTCGCAGGTTGCACTATAGCTAGGGTGCGAGGTGTTCGTAGGTTGATCTATAGCTAGGGTGTGAGAATGCCTGCACGTGGGAAAAATGAGCTTTTTCTCAAATCTTCTAGAAGGAGAAACTTCTATGGTGAGGTGGCATCCGAATGGTTTGGATCTTACTCGCTTTCATGATTTAGTGGGATCATCCTAACTTCCTCACCTTATCCTCTTCAACTTATAAAAGGAGAGGAGTTCTCATGGAGAAAGTTAGCTTGGGTTAGCTTTGTTGGTTCTTGAGCTTGTTAGCTTTGGTTGAATTGGAATTATTAGCTTGGTTGGAGTGGCTTTGAGATTTGCTTTGTCAAGATAGATTGTGAATATCATCAGATCTATGCTATCAAAATTCTTGGAGTCAAAGTGTGTGGAGAACGAAGGACAGTTGGAAGAGACCTTACGACATCAAGGCCATGGTTGTAATCTCTCTTTCACATTTAATATGATACAGTAATATGATTCTTTTCTATAAAGCTTGTTGTGTTTTATTGTATGATTCCTTGATCACATACATAGGTTTTTATTGAGTTTATGCTATTGCTATCACTTTGGTTGGTTTGTGTTGTCTTGATCTTGACCTCACGAGAGCACCAGAGTGAAGCAGGAGAAAAAAAGACCCTAGGAAGCGATACTAAGGTATGTTACTTGTTCCTTCCTACTAGTAAATTCAATATCTAAAACTTAAGAAAAGCGTCATATTCTGGTGTGTTTTGTTCTAGATCCAGGTGGATCTAGGGAGATCGGTTAGTGTCCGCACCTACGGATTTATCCAAAAACAATAGGAACACCAGAAGAGGGGATTTTCCACCCAAGTAAGGACTTTAGGCTTGTGGTTATTATTATGAAGGCTCAATAAGGGTCCGTGAGTTGTTTTTAGCTCACGAAGTCAAGGATCCTTAGACTGGGAGGTCAGCAGGTTCTAGGAGAGGGAGGGGGGTTTTATTAGACCATCACATGGAATATAAACACTTATTATTTTTCTCCCACTATGACCATGCCTCTGATTACTCTCTCTCCCCATTTGACATCAATGGAAAAGGGAATCTTCCCTTTAGTAATTCTCCCCCTATCTGAATTTTCCTTTGGGGTTGCTCCCCCTATATGACCTATCTTTTGGGTTTCTCCCCCTATCTATATTGTTTATTTTATCTTCAATGGTGATTCCTCATGTAAATCCATGACATATATGAAAATATTTCAAAAATCACAAAGAGGAATAAACTATTCCAAGGTTTTGCCGAAGATACTCAAAATCTTCCCTCGAAAGTGGTTTGGTGAATATATCGATGATCTGTTCTTTTGTACCAACATACTTGACCCTGATGTTCTTTTCTTCAACATGTTCCCATAGAAAGTGAAACTTGATCAAAATGTGTTTCATCTTGGAGTGCATCACTGGATTATTTGAGATACTTATGGCGCTAGTGTTATCACAAAATATTGGAATGGGCTCATCATATTAAACTTGTATATCCTTCAATTTTTGTTTCATCCATAAAAACTAAGTACAACATGTTGTTGTTTCAATATACTATGCTTCTATTGTATACAATGATACTGATGACTATTTATTTCTCAACCATGATACTAGACACTCATACAAGTAGAAATATGATCCACTTGTACTTCTTTTATCATCAATGCTACCTACCCAATATTCATTTATGTAGGAAACTAGATATAGATCATTCCCCTTTGGAAACCATAATCAAAATTCTTTTGTACCTTTGAAATATCTAAATATCCTCTTCACTACCATAAAATCAGATTCCTTTGGTCCTGCTTGAAATCTTGCAACATGTCCAACTGCTTGTATCACATCGGGTCTAGAAGTTGTCACATAGAAAAAAATTATAGTCGTTGATCTGTACTATCTCTGGCCTTCATCCTTAGAATCATCATCCTTATTTAGCTTGCAACTAGTATGCATAGGAGTACTGACTAGTTTGCAATATTCCATTCCAAAATTCTTTAGCATTTCTTTTATATACTTGGTCTGAAAGATGAAGATGCCTTTGTTGCTCTGACATATATAGAGACTGAAAAATAAATACAACTCTCCAGGTAATGACATCTCGAACTCATTTTGCATGTCTTTGGAAAATTGTTAACTCATCATGTCATCATCACTTCGAAAAATAATATGATCAACATAAACTTCAATTAATAAGATACCATATTGATTTAACTTTATGTAGAGATTTTTTTCTACATTTCCTTTCCTGAACCCTTGTTGTTGTAAATATATGTCCATTCTTGAATACCATGCTCTAGGGGCTTGTATCAGACCATATAGTGCCTTATTTAGCCTGTAAACATAATTTTCCTTTTCTGACAACTAAAATCCTTCTGGCTACTCGATGTAGACTTCTTCTTCTAACTCTCCATTTGGGAAGGCTGAATTTACATCCATCTAATATACCTTGATATTTTTGGAACATGCATAAGCTAGAATCAACCTGATTGCTTCCATTATGAAAACTTGGGAAAAGGTCTCTTCAAAATATATACCTTCAATATGAGTGTATCCTTTACATACAAATCTTTCTTTGTTCCAAGTGACCTTTCCATCCTCGTTCAATTTGTTTATAAATACACACTTTGTATCGATCACGTTATTGTTATTCTCCCTTGGAACTAGTTCCCATGTGTTATCCATCTCTATCTGATCTAGTTCTTCATCCATACCTTTGATCCAAATTTTATCCTTGTTGGCTTATTCAAAACTGCTAGGATCAACTGTGGATAAAAATGTTATGTGTTGTTGTTTTGTTGAATGTATTTTTCTTTTGGTTTCAATTCCTACATCATTATTCCCAATAATCTATTCTAGTGGATGTTTTTTTTCACTCATCTAATAGTGGTCTTTGGAGGAACCCGTAGGTCTTCTTTTTCTTTCTCTGCTTCTGGTTTCTCTTCCTCATCCTCTTCTACTTCTTCTTCCCTCAACACTTCTTCATGATCATGTTCCACTGAATATTTTCTTCCTTATTTTATATTGTGTCCATCTATCTCATTAATCGTCACATTGATGATTTGCACTATTCTATTGGATCTTATATTAAAGCATTTGTATGCTTTCCTTTTTCTTGAGTACCCAACTAGTATTCCTTTGTTAACATGAGAATCAAATTTTCCAATATTTCCATCTTCTCTTTTGATGTAGCATTTTCTTCCAAAATCTATGAAGTGCTTCACATTCACTGGTCTTCCTTTCCATAGCTCGTAGGGAGTCGTATCACTGTTATTTATGATCATTCCTATGTTCTATATGTGAACTTATATATGCACTGCATGCACCCAAAATACATCCGTCAACTTGGAATCCATTAAAATGGTTCTCGCCAATTCTCGCATTGTTTTATTCTTCCTTTCAACCACTCCATTTTGTTGAGGTGTCCTAGTTGCCGATAATTTCATTTTTATCCCATGTTCACTACAAAAGTCCATAAATTCCTTTTATGCAAACTCTCCTCCATTGTATGATCTCAAACACTTGATTTTCAAATCTGTTTCAGTTTCAACTATATCCTTGTATATCTTGAAGTGCTCAAATTCCTTTGACTTTTTCCCGAGGAAAAAAAATGCAATAATTATTGTGTAGTCATCAACCCATGTCATAAAGTATTCTTCACCATTCAATCCCTTGGTTCTTGTCGGTCCAACTAGATCAGTATGCACAATTTCCAATAGTTTTGTTGTGGAGTACTCCTTTGATTTGAACTTGGTCTTGGTTTGTTTTCCTTGTATACAATTCTTGCATAAAGTATTTTTTTGATTCATGATATGGGGCATTTCTCTAATTTCTTCTTTTATGCTGATTTTGACAATATTATCAAAATTTATGTGACCCATTCTTCTG
Source organism: Picea engelmannii (assembly GCA_009831015.1). NCBI lineage: Eukaryota > Viridiplantae > Streptophyta > Pinopsida > Pinales > Pinaceae > Picea > Picea engelmannii. The sequence goes on from ML821906.1 coordinate 93,442, forward strand.
TGCCATAGCCAAAATTCATCTTCCTTTCCTAAGGAATATTTTTCTTTTCCAATTTCATCTAGTACATATATGTTTCTTGGATTTCTTACAATTGTATCCACCAACTTGTCCATACCTCCTTTTATTATCTCACATTTCTATGAGTCAAACACAAGTCTGTGTATTTGGTCACACATTTGAATTACACTTAGTAAATCTTGTTTCATGTCTTCGACTAGTAGAACATTTTTTTCCCTGGCATCCTTGCTTCCAAGCTTGACAATGCCTCTTCTTATAATTCAGGATGAGTTATCATTCCCAAATTAAATTGATCCATATATTTCATTCTTCAATGTTAGGAACCTATATTCATCACCTAGCATATGCTTTTAGTAACAACTTTCAACATGCCATCCACATTTCTTATGTTGATCTTTTAGAGAAATATTACATTCTTCATTTTTGTATTAATATTGTTTTCTTATCCATATACTTTGTGGTTCTTGTGTATGACTGTTGATATACTATTGTGATTCTCTGGGAGGAATCATCAATATACAATGTTTTTCCATGTGTCCAATTTTTTTTCACTTGTATCATTCTACTTTTGCATTCAAGGATATAAATTTCTTGTATCTTTTTCTCTGTGCTTCATGAGACCTTCTTGGATAACCATTTCTTGAGTAGCCTTCATAGTTTTTTCTATTCTTGGTATCATCTCTAGAATTCACAACTTTATGCCCCAAATTATTACATGAATAACATAAACCAAGAAAATTAGTTTGATACCTAGGGGACGAAGATATTTTGAATGTTGTTGATCTTTTGAATCCTTCTTCTTCTTAGAATATCTCTATTTCTAGTTGTTGTTGATTCTGCATCCTGAATATTCTAGGTGGTGTAGTGTCTCTACAATCTTCTTCTTGATTCATATTTCCTTCTTCCTTCTTAGGAGATCTTTTGATTGTCTCTGCATAGCTTCTTTGTTTTCTTTTCTTGGAACTTGAGATTTTATTTGTTTGGTCATATCCTATTTAGGATTTTTCATGGTATGGCGTTTGACTACTAATGATCTCATTCAATACTTTGGTGTTCTTCTATTGCATGTCCTTCTTCTAAAGATATTTTCAAAGAGTAACTATTTATGCTTCCAAGCCTTCGATCACCTTGTCCTTTTCATATAGTTGACCTCTAAGTGCTTCTTTAATTATTTTTTCTTCTTCCACTTGGATTTTTCACTTCACGATCATCTGCTCGACTTCTTTGGTGTTGGATTTCTGAGATCCTTCTTTCTCTTTTAGTTCTTCCTTGAGTGACTTGATTTTGTTTCTTTCAATCCTTAGCTCTTCTAGTGAACTGATTAATTATTCTTTGAGATTGAATTCTCCTTATTCCTTGAAATCTTCTACTACCATGAAGAGTATTCTTTCCTCATCAATGTCACTATCTTCATCCTCATTTTATGATGAAATTTCTTTCTTGGTGCAAAGAATTTTCTTGAAGAATTTATTTTTGTTTCTTCTACTCTTTTGATTTTTATTTTTCATTTAAGAGTCTTATTCTTCATCAATTTCCCTATTCTTATGAGGAAATTTAGAATAAAAATTACCAGTACCAACACAAGTAAAAAATTTCAATGGAAGCATGCCTTTTTATTTTTCGGTTCCTCTTTTCAACTTTCTGACGAAGTTTTCCATTTCTTCATCTTCCTCTAAATCATGTTGCAACTACAATATGAATTTTACTTTTGTTTTTTCTTCTTCTTTGTCTTATTGGATGCCTTGAATGTTTATTCCTTTTTGACTGGATTATCTTTCTCTATCTTCATCTCATAAGTTGTGAGTATCCCATGTAGCTCATCCATGCTTAATGTAGCTAAATCTACTCTTTCTTCCAGGGATGAAATCTTTGGGTCATATCTCATAGGTAGATAACTCAAAACCTTTTGAACAATGATTGGTTCCTTCATTTATTCTCCCAAACCTTTAATGGCATTGACTATCTCATCAACTCGTAGAAATTAGGCAACAATGTTTTCATCTTCCTTCATCTTAAATTGTTCTAACTTGGCTCTAAAGGTTTGAATTTTGGATCCTTTAAATTTGATATATCCTTCATAGATATTCTTCAGTTTGTACCATATTTCTTTTGAGGATTCACAATGCACAACCTCAGTGTATACTAATTCAGTCAAACCATTCAGGATAGCATTTTTTGCACTACCATAATTATCTTCAAAATTCTTTCCATCCTTATATGTTAGGGGAGTGTCTGGTGTTTTCTATCCATATGCTACTGCTCGCCAAACATCGAATCCATGTTCCTTCACATATGATTTAATCTATCTACTCCATAATTCATAGTTCTAACTATCAAACTGCGGTACTCCAATATTAGTGTAGTCCATGATATCCTTCTAGTGGTTAGACTACTTTCTGAAGGACATTTTCTCATACCAATTGTTGGAATACTGATAGGGGGGTGTGAATCAATATGAGAACTTATATTACTTTTAAACACAATATGTATTGTTTAACATTAAGAAAATTTCGTCAATATCATTCAAAACATCATGAGTGCTATAATTAAATAATGAACAATGAGCAACCACACAAGTACACATTACACCAAAAGCTTATGTGGAATACCAACGTGGGAGAAAACCATAGAATTATTTTCTTATATGTCAAAAGAAATACATTCATAGGGAGCACCAACTTCCTTGTTTTCCAGCTACAACTGGAAGGAGGATAAAACCCCCTATTTTATCAAGCTCCAACCTAAAGGAAGATACAACTCCCTTAGTTTTCCATCACCAACCGAAAGGATAATACAACCCCCTTTTATTTTCCCATCCTGTCTCTATGAAATATAAGTGTCACATTCATTGCTATCACCATTGTAACCCTATCATTGTAAATCTATCCTTGTGAAACCTATCACTCTAAAACCTATCACATAAACCTATACCAACAACCTTTCACAATCTGTATCAACAACCTATCATAACCTGTACCAATGTGTCACAATAATCTTATCATCCAATCAAATATGATCACATATATATCATACCCACTATCACAAGTGTATATCTCAAACCATGTACAACTACGTCTCTCTAATAATGTGTCATACATATACAAACATCCGTAAACCATGTATAGTGAACCCTCACATCAACCATGCATCAAACCCTCATTGTTATGCAAGCTCAACCGATACCAATATCTCCAGTAACACACCTTAACCAAGATTCCTCAAACATGTACCAACTCATAAAAGATACACCTCAACAAGATACCCAATAATGTGTGCCAACTAGAAACAACAAGTTCACCAACAATGTGCCTTTGGCTATCTTCCTTATATAATATGTACCATATAGAGAATAGTCCCTCAAGGGAAAATACTAAATCTCCCATAACCATACTTCAAAAAATAACCAAGAACAAATTCAAACAAGAATACAACATACCTTTTACTTCTATATAGAACTATGTTGTACCTGAACACCGTCACACTTGCTTGTAGACTCTCCCCCACTTATGTAACCTGAAACACCTCTCATCCTTCAAATCTGGTAGTTCCTTGCATGACTAAGTTGTTTGTCTTGCGGGTTCTCGCGTGACGAAGTTGGTTGTCTTGCGGGTCCTCATGTGACAGGATATAGGAAACTTGTGGGGATGCCTTGCAGGAAACTTACTTTATGACCTGTGTGGATGACCCTAACTAGGTTTTCTGATATTTTCCCACTGTCCTCTGCAGCCACAAAACTTTGTCGTCACTCGTCCTTCCCTGCCTTATATTTGCGCTATGTTAGATATGTCAATGATTATTTGCAATAACCTTTCACAAGATAGATATTCAATGTGCTCAATATGTGCTTATGGGAGTCTCTTTATCTCTTATATATACTTTTCATGTACCTTCCTTTAGGGGCCATCTTTTAATTGTTTTACCCATATTCCTTCTTCTAAGTCTAACCCACTTGCTTGTTGCAATTACTATACCCATAATTAGTAAACTCACAATTTTTTGTTGCAACTAATTTACTTTTAATTACTTTATTATTTCAACAACTTTACCCAAAAATATATTCTTGTTGTAACCACTTTGACTATAAAACTTCTTGATGAATTTATAGGAGCTTCTAGAATAATTGACTTCTTTTTTACCTTCTAGGGGCTCCTAGATCATTCTCGAGGGCCCTCCAACTTCACAAGGACATATCTCCCTAACTGTGGGGAACCGCGTGGCGTACCACATATCACCAGAATTGGCATTATGTATATTATCCATATGTGAGAGTATTAAATTTAATTACATTATCCTTTATATACATATTCCTTAATCAACTTTGGGTTCCTTAACCACACCTTTGGGGATACCATAATTTTATATTGGACTTGCTTCAAGGGTTGAGAATAATGACAACCAACCCAATCTATCAACAATCTCCCCATTTGGCATTGATAGAAACACTCTTATGCAACATTGATGGCATATCAATTATTATGCTCATGATCCCCCTGTGACCATCGCATGGCATAAAATTACTTATGCTCATAATCCCCCTATGACCATGACTCTCATTACTATCTCTTCCCCTTTGAAATCAATGGCAAAGGGAATCTTCCCTTTAGGGTTGCTCCCCATGTTTGAACTGTCCTTTGGGGATGCTCCCCCTGTCTAACCTGTCCTTTGGGCTCTCCCCCTATCTGTATTGTATTGTTTCTCTTCAATGGTGCTTCCTCATTTAAATCCATGACATATATGAAAATCATTCAAAAATCACTGTGGGGTAGAAACTACTCCAAGTTTCTGTCAAACATACTCAAAAGATTCACTCGGAGCTAGTTTGGTGAATATATATGCTATATTCTCTTTTGTCCCAACATACTCAAATATGATTTTCTTCTCTACAACATGTTCCTGTAGAAAGTGAAACTTTATTGGAATTCGTTTCATCTTGGAGTGCATCACTATATTCTTTGAGATACTTATGGGGCTCATGTTATCAAAAAATATTGGAATGGACTCATCATATTCAACCTGTACATCCTTCAAAGTTTGTTTCATCCATAGAACCTGAGTACAACATCCTGATGCTACAATATACTCTGATTCTATTATAGACAATGATATTGATGATTGTTTCTTGCTTAACCATGATACCAGAAACTCACTCAAGTAGAAATATGTTCCACTTGTACTTCTTCTCTCATCAATGATTCCTACCCAATCTACATCTCTGTAGAAAACTAGAGATAGATCATTCCCCTTTGGAAACCATAATCCAAATTCTTATGTACATTTGAGATATTTGAATATCCTCTTCACTTCCATAACATGTGGCTCCTTTGGTCCTGCTTAAAACCTTGCAACCTGTCCAATTTCCTGCATCACATCCGGTCTAGAAGTTGTCACATAGAGAAAATTACCTGCATCACATCTAGTCTAGAAGCTATCACATAGAGAAAACTTCCAATCATTGATCTGTATTGTCTCTAGTATGCATCCTTATAATCAACATCCTTAATTAGCTTGGAACTAGTCTGCATAGGAGTACTAGTTTGCAATTTTCCATTCCAATCTTCTTTATCATTTCTCTGATATACTTGGTCTAAGAGATGAAGATTCCTTTGTTTCTCTGACAGATCTAGATACCCAAAAATAAATACAACTCTCCAAGTAATGACATATTGAAATCCATTTTCATGTATTTGGAAAATTGTTGACTCATCCTATCATCATCACTTCCAAAAATAATATCATCGGCATAAACTTCAATTAAAAAAATACTATCTTGATTTACCTTTAAGTAGAGATTGTTGTCTGCATTTATTTTATTGAACCCTTGTTGTTGTAAATGTTTGTCCAGTCTTGAATACCATGCTCTAGGGGCTTGTTTGAGACCATATAGTTCCTTCTTCACCCTACAAACATAATTTTCCTTTTCTAACAACTAAAATCCTTTTGGATTCTTGATGAAGACTTCTTCCTCTAACTCTCCATTTAGGAAGGTTGACTTTACAACCATATGATATACCTTGATAGTTTTGGAACATGCATACACTAGAATCAACCTGATTTCTTTCATTCTAGAAACTGGGGTAAATATTTCTTAAAAATATATACCTTCAATATGATTATACCTTCAATTTGAGTGTATCCTTTACATAACAATATTGCTTTGTTCCTCGTGACCTATCCATCTTCGTTAAAATTATTTATAAACACCCACTTTGTACCTATCATGTTCTTGTTCTTTGTCCTTGGAACCCATTCCCATTTGTTATTATTTTCTATCTGATCTAGTTCTTCATCCATAACTTTAATCTCAAGTTCATCCTTGTTGGCTTCTTCAAAACTATTAGTCTCAACTATGGATAGAAATGCTAGGTTTTGTTGTTCTGGTTAATGCATTCTTCTTTTGGTTTCAACTCTTGCATCTTTATTCCCAATAATTTGTTCTAGTGGATGATTCTTTTGCACTCGTATTCTAGGGGTCTTTGGAGGAACTTGAAGGTATTGTTATTTTGTCTTTGCTTTTGGTTTCTCTTCCTCATCCTCTTATGATTCTTCTTCTCTCAACATTTCTTTGTGATCCTGTTCTATTGAATAGTTTCTTCCTTCTTTTATCTTACGTCCATTTGTCTCATAAATCATCACATTAATGCTTTCCACTATTTCATTGAGTCTTATATTAAAGAATTTCTATGATTCCTTTTTTCTTGAGTACCCAACAAGTATGCCTTTTTCAACTTGAGAATCAAATTTTCCAATCCCTGCATATTCTCTTTTGATGTATCATTTTCTTCCAAAACCTCTAAAGTTGTTCACATTCATTGGTCTTCCTTTCCATAGCTCATAGGGATTCTTATCATTGTTATTTATGAGCATTCTTCTATTCTTAATGTGAACTATTATATGCACTTCCTATACCCAAAATGAGTTTGTCAATTTGGAATTCATTAACATGGTTCTGGTTGTTATCCCCATTTTATGAATCATTAAGGAGATTATATCTCGAGGCCCTCGGGTTGGTGCTACGGAGTGAAGAGAGACTACATGACCAGAAATACCCTTTTGCATAGATGGAAACCCATATCACCACCACAGATGGTCACATATTTCTAGATGGAATCCACCACATCAGATGGCTTCTAGAAGCTAGTGGGCCTTGCTCCATGAGGTACAAGTTAGTATTATGGTGATCATCATTTAAATATTTAAGCCAGTTGAGTATGTTGTATCTTATATTTCTATAGATTTTATGATATATTCTTGGACATTATGGCTTTTTCCCTGCTTCAACTTCATGGTTGAAATTATTCCCTAGTAAGTGGTCTTCCTTGCAGATGGGTTTTCTACTAGGAATTCCCTTAAAGATCCACCATACCGTTCTTGACCATACTTACCACTTTCCATCATTATTACCCTCCATTGATTTATCTCTTGGGGTTTTTAGGGTGTGTTTACCCAAGAAGGGGTTGTCCATCATTCTATGGGAATAAGGGGCTAAATACCTAGAGGTGTTGATTTTGGGTAAAATATAAAACCCTTGTATAAACCTTCCATATGCTTCTCCCAGGGATCACCCAAGAAAGCAGTGAAACACTTTTCTTTGAGTAAAGGGGACCCACAATATAATAAAGAATGCTTGAAAGGTTAGTTGAAGGATAGGAGGTCTCATCACGGGCCTACGTATCATGTCCATGGATATATAGTAGTATGAAATTGCCATCATCTGGTCACCAAACCAGGGTAATGGCTCTCAGTTGCATGGCTGAGAGAAAGGGGGCCTCATCACGATCCAAACTTCTCATTTACACTAGGTGTTTGTGGGTGGCATTGCCATCATTTGGTCACCAAACCAAGGCAATGAACTTCAACCTCTCTTTATAACGTATTGAAAGAAAATGCAAAGAAATAAATATAAAATGCAATTGATGGGCTTGATAAAAGTGCATTTTATATGAAGGTACCACACACCCTCTACAAAGGCACCCATGAAAGAGACACTACAACTCATATTTCATGAGCCCTATTTCCATTGAGTCTTGACCCCAACCACTTCATCCACTCTACATGACTTAGAGAGGGCTCTCTTGGAAACTATCCTTGACCTAGGCAAATATCTACCTAATAGGAAACCTCATCAACCCTCCCATATTCAAGCTTGACAAGTCACAAAGTGTCTTTGAGAAATTAATTGTTTGATATAGTGATCTTTGATGCACATTCTTAGGTGGCTCATTTATTGATTGGAGTCACTTATCATGATGTTATGACTTGATATCCTTGGAAGGCATGCTCATTTTTATTTCCAGGGCCTAGTTGGTGGACATTTTTGGGAGATATGCCTATATTGGGCTTCCATGGGGATACACTCCCACAGGTTGGATACCAAGGTATCTCATGTTGGATGATAAATATCATACTTGGAATTCCTTGAGGATGAATTGGATGAAATAGCATAGCCCCCACATGCCATACATTTTTCCTAGGAGAGGAAAAACATCACTCCTATAGACATGATGTAACCTAGGGGGCTAGGGCTTGGTGGTGAGGTGACACTCATTGACACATGGGAATTTTGAGGAGAAGAAGGTTTTAACCATGAGGATATTGTATAGATTATTGACATGTAGCCTTTGGAATCCTACCCATGCTTCTCCAACACTAACAACTTCCTCTAAGTGGAAACATGTCCTTTAAAGGGGAGACATCCAAGTACAATTAGCATTTATTTGTGCAATAGTGAAATTTTAGATGAATTGTTTAATATTAATTTGTTAAAGGGGGAAATAGTAGGGTTTTTTACCCCTAGTCATGTGGTTTACCCCTTAATTTATGGACAAGTCACCTTGGTGACATTTTGTATAAATTAGAGATCATAAGATCTCATTTTAGGATAACTCTCCCTCATTGTGAGAAGTATTGTATGAAATTTTTTCTATATTTGGAAAACTTTATCTCTCTTGGCTCTTGATTATGGTTATCTCTTGAAGTTATGGTTGATGGAAGTGATGCGCTATCCTTGGAAGGCTTATCTCTTGCTATGGTGGTGGATTATCTTGGCATTTTCCCTTGAATTGGTATGGTTTTTACTCTCATGCTATCATTTGTTTCAATTCAAGGTATTTTTGATAGAAACTAGGTGGGAATTATAAGGGAATATGCCCCCACAATATTGTTCATCATTTTATGCTTCATGTTATTGGTTAAACAAGGGTTTGCTAAGAGAAGTATAAGGGCACACACCCTCTTAGCTTAAACCCTAACTAGAGAAACTTTCCTTGGGAAGTAAAAGGTCTTACACTCCCAAGGAGGTAGATTATCTAGGTATTTATTTTCATGGCCCCATTAACCCAATAATTAAGAGCACTAGTCATTTATTCTTGCATTGGAGAAATAAAATATTGCATTGGGAAACGTGATTTTTGGTCATTTTTACTTCTTGCAAGGTGGATTGTATTCCTTGTGCCTTGGGAAACTCACAACCACTAAGGAGTCCCCATAAAGGGGATACTTCTTTATGA
>ML821906.1:103065-137039 GCA_009831015.1 Picea engelmannii
TCTTTCCTCATCAATGTCACTATCTTCATCCTCATTTTATGATGAAATTTCTTTCTTGGTGCAAAGAATTTTCTTGAAGAATTTATTTTTGTTTCTTCTACTCTTTTGATTTTTATTTTTCATTTAAGAGTCTTATTCTTCATCAATTTCCCTATTCTTATGAGGAAATTTAGAATAAAAATTACCAGTACCAACACAAGTAAAAAATTTCAATGGAAGCATGCCTTTTTATTTTTCGGTTCCTCTTTTCAACTTTCTGACGAAGTTTTCCATTTCTTCATCTTCCTCTAAATCATGTTGCAACTACAATATGAATTTTACTTTTGTTTTTTCTTCTTCTTTGTCTTATTGGATGCCTTGAATGTTTATTCCTTTTTGACTGGATTATCTTTCTCTATCTTCATCTCATAAGTTGTGAGTATCCCATGTAGCTCATCCATGCTTAATGTAGCTAAATCTACTCTTTCTTCCAGGGATGAAATCTTTGGGTCATATCTCATAGGTAGATAACTCAAAACCTTTTGAACAATGATTGGTTCCTTCATTTATTCTCCCAAACCTTTAATGGCATTGACTATCTCATCAACTCGTAGAAATTAGGCAACAATGTTTTCATCTTCCTTCATCTTAAATTGTTCTAACTTGGCTCTAAAGGTTTGAATTTTGGATCCTTTAAATTTGATATATCCTTCATAGATATTCTTCAGTTTGTACCATATTTCTTTTGAGGATTCACAATGCACAACCTCAGTGTATACTAATTCAGTCAAACCATTCAGGATAGCATTTTTTGCACTACCATAATTATCTTCAAAATTCTTTCCATCCTTATATGTTAGGGGAGTGTCTGGTGTTTTCTATCCATATGCTACTGCTCGCCAAACATCGAATCCATGTTCCTTCACATATGATTTAATCTATCTACTCCATAATTCATAGTTCTAACTATCAAACTGCGGTACTCCAATATTAGTGTAGTCCATGATATCCTTCTAGTGGTTAGACTACTTTCTGAAGGACATTTTCTCATACCAATTGTTGGAATACTGATAGGGGGGTGTGAATCAATATGAGAACTTATATTACTTTTAAACACAATATGTATTGTTTAACATTAAGAAAATTTCGTCAATATCATTCAAAACATCATGAGTGCTATAATTAAATAATGAACAATGAGCAACCACACAAGTACACATTACACCAAAAGCTTATGTGGAATACCAACGTGGGAGAAAACCATAGAATTATTTTCTTATATGTCAAAAGAAATACATTCATAGGGAGCACCAACTTCCTTGTTTTCCAGCTACAACTGGAAGGAGGATAAAACCCCCTATTTTATCAAGCTCCAACCTAAAGGAAGATACAACTCCCTTAGTTTTCCATCACCAACCGAAAGGATAATACAACCCCCTTTTATTTTCCCATCCTGTCTCTATGAAATATAAGTGTCACATTCATTGCTATCACCATTGTAACCCTATCATTGTAAATCTATCCTTGTGAAACCTATCACTCTAAAACCTATCACATAAACCTATACCAACAACCTTTCACAATCTGTATCAACAACCTATCATAACCTGTACCAATGTGTCACAATAATCTTATCATCCAATCAAATATGATCACATATATATCATACCCACTATCACAAGTGTATATCTCAAACCATGTACAACTACGTCTCTCTAATAATGTGTCATACATATACAAACATCCGTAAACCATGTATAGTGAACCCTCACATCAACCATGCATCAAACCCTCATTGTTATGCAAGCTCAACCGATACCAATATCTCCAGTAACACACCTTAACCAAGATTCCTCAAACATGTACCAACTCATAAAAGATACACCTCAACAAGATACCCAATAATGTGTGCCAACTAGAAACAACAAGTTCACCAACAATGTGCCTTTGGCTATCTTCCTTATATAATATGTACCATATAGAGAATAGTCCCTCAAGGGAAAATACTAAATCTCCCATAACCATACTTCAAAAAATAACCAAGAACAAATTCAAACAAGAATACAACATACCTTTTACTTCTATATAGAACTATGTTGTACCTGAACACCGTCACACTTGCTTGTAGACTCTCCCCCACTTATGTAACCTGAAACACCTCTCATCCTTCAAATCTGGTAGTTCCTTGCATGACTAAGTTGTTTGTCTTGCGGGTTCTCGCGTGACGAAGTTGGTTGTCTTGCGGGTCCTCATGTGACAGGATATAGGAAACTTGTGGGGATGCCTTGCAGGAAACTTACTTTATGACCTGTGTGGATGACCCTAACTAGGTTTTCTGATATTTTCCCACTGTCCTCTGCAGCCACAAAACTTTGTCGTCACTCGTCCTTCCCTGCCTTATATTTGCGCTATGTTAGATATGTCAATGATTATTTGCAATAACCTTTCACAAGATAGATATTCAATGTGCTCAATATGTGCTTATGGGAGTCTCTTTATCTCTTATATATACTTTTCATGTACCTTCCTTTAGGGGCCATCTTTTAATTGTTTTACCCATATTCCTTCTTCTAAGTCTAACCCACTTGCTTGTTGCAATTACTATACCCATAATTAGTAAACTCACAATTTTTTGTTGCAACTAATTTACTTTTAATTACTTTATTATTTCAACAACTTTACCCAAAAATATATTCTTGTTGTAACCACTTTGACTATAAAACTTCTTGATGAATTTATAGGAGCTTCTAGAATAATTGACTTCTTTTTTACCTTCTAGGGGCTCCTAGATCATTCTCGAGGGCCCTCCAACTTCACAAGGACATATCTCCCTAACTGTGGGGAACCGCGTGGCGTACCACATATCACCAGAATTGGCATTATGTATATTATCCATATGTGAGAGTATTAAATTTAATTACATTATCCTTTATATACATATTCCTTAATCAACTTTGGGTTCCTTAACCACACCTTTGGGGATACCATAATTTTATATTGGACTTGCTTCAAGGGTTGAGAATAATGACAACCAACCCAATCTATCAACAATCTCCCCATTTGGCATTGATAGAAACACTCTTATGCAACATTGATGGCATATCAATTATTATGCTCATGATCCCCCTGTGACCATCGCATGGCATAAAATTACTTATGCTCATAATCCCCCTATGACCATGACTCTCATTACTATCTCTTCCCCTTTGAAATCAATGGCAAAGGGAATCTTCCCTTTAGGGTTGCTCCCCATGTTTGAACTGTCCTTTGGGGATGCTCCCCCTGTCTAACCTGTCCTTTGGGCTCTCCCCCTATCTGTATTGTATTGTTTCTCTTCAATGGTGCTTCCTCATTTAAATCCATGACATATATGAAAATCATTCAAAAATCACTGTGGGGTAGAAACTACTCCAAGTTTCTGTCAAACATACTCAAAAGATTCACTCGGAGCTAGTTTGGTGAATATATATGCTATATTCTCTTTTGTCCCAACATACTCAAATATGATTTTCTTCTCTACAACATGTTCCTGTAGAAAGTGAAACTTTATTGGAATTCGTTTCATCTTGGAGTGCATCACTATATTCTTTGAGATACTTATGGGGCTCATGTTATCAAAAAATATTGGAATGGACTCATCATATTCAACCTGTACATCCTTCAAAGTTTGTTTCATCCATAGAACCTGAGTACAACATCCTGATGCTACAATATACTCTGATTCTATTATAGACAATGATATTGATGATTGTTTCTTGCTTAACCATGATACCAGAAACTCACTCAAGTAGAAATATGTTCCACTTGTACTTCTTCTCTCATCAATGATTCCTACCCAATCTACATCTCTGTAGAAAACTAGAGATAGATCATTCCCCTTTGGAAACCATAATCCAAATTCTTATGTACATTTGAGATATTTGAATATCCTCTTCACTTCCATAACATGTGGCTCCTTTGGTCCTGCTTAAAACCTTGCAACCTGTCCAATTTCCTGCATCACATCCGGTCTAGAAGTTGTCACATAGAGAAAATTACCTGCATCACATCTAGTCTAGAAGCTATCACATAGAGAAAACTTCCAATCATTGATCTGTATTGTCTCTAGTATGCATCCTTATAATCAACATCCTTAATTAGCTTGGAACTAGTCTGCATAGGAGTACTAGTTTGCAATTTTCCATTCCAATCTTCTTTATCATTTCTCTGATATACTTGGTCTAAGAGATGAAGATTCCTTTGTTTCTCTGACAGATCTAGATACCCAAAAATAAATACAACTCTCCAAGTAATGACATATTGAAATCCATTTTCATGTATTTGGAAAATTGTTGACTCATCCTATCATCATCACTTCCAAAAATAATATCATCGGCATAAACTTCAATTAAAAAAATACTATCTTGATTTACCTTTAAGTAGAGATTGTTGTCTGCATTTATTTTATTGAACCCTTGTTGTTGTAAATGTTTGTCCAGTCTTGAATACCATGCTCTAGGGGCTTGTTTGAGACCATATAGTTCCTTCTTCACCCTACAAACATAATTTTCCTTTTCTAACAACTAAAATCCTTTTGGATTCTTGATGAAGACTTCTTCCTCTAACTCTCCATTTAGGAAGGTTGACTTTACAACCATATGATATACCTTGATAGTTTTGGAACATGCATACACTAGAATCAACCTGATTTCTTTCATTCTAGAAACTGGGGTAAATATTTCTTAAAAATATATACCTTCAATATGATTATACCTTCAATTTGAGTGTATCCTTTACATAACAATATTGCTTTGTTCCTCGTGACCTATCCATCTTCGTTAAAATTATTTATAAACACCCACTTTGTACCTATCATGTTCTTGTTCTTTGTCCTTGGAACCCATTCCCATTTGTTATTATTTTCTATCTGATCTAGTTCTTCATCCATAACTTTAATCTCAAGTTCATCCTTGTTGGCTTCTTCAAAACTATTAGTCTCAACTATGGATAGAAATGCTAGGTTTTGTTGTTCTGGTTAATGCATTCTTCTTTTGGTTTCAACTCTTGCATCTTTATTCCCAATAATTTGTTCTAGTGGATGATTCTTTTGCACTCGTATTCTAGGGGTCTTTGGAGGAACTTGAAGGTATTGTTATTTTGTCTTTGCTTTTGGTTTCTCTTCCTCATCCTCTTATGATTCTTCTTCTCTCAACATTTCTTTGTGATCCTGTTCTATTGAATAGTTTCTTCCTTCTTTTATCTTACGTCCATTTGTCTCATAAATCATCACATTAATGCTTTCCACTATTTCATTGAGTCTTATATTAAAGAATTTCTATGATTCCTTTTTTCTTGAGTACCCAACAAGTATGCCTTTTTCAACTTGAGAATCAAATTTTCCAATCCCTGCATATTCTCTTTTGATGTATCATTTTCTTCCAAAACCTCTAAAGTTGTTCACATTCATTGGTCTTCCTTTCCATAGCTCATAGGGATTCTTATCATTGTTATTTATGAGCATTCTTCTATTCTTAATGTGAACTATTATATGCACTTCCTATACCCAAAATGAGTTTGTCAATTTGGAATTCATTAACATGGTTCTGGTTGTTATCCCCATTTTATGAATCATTAAGGAGATTATATCTCGAGGCCCTCGGGTTGGTGCTACGGAGTGAAGAGAGACTACATGACCAGAAATACCCTTTTGCATAGATGGAAACCCATATCACCACCACAGATGGTCACATATTTCTAGATGGAATCCACCACATCAGATGGCTTCTAGAAGCTAGTGGGCCTTGCTCCATGAGGTACAAGTTAGTATTATGGTGATCATCATTTAAATATTTAAGCCAGTTGAGTATGTTGTATCTTATATTTCTATAGATTTTATGATATATTCTTGGACATTATGGCTTTTTCCCTGCTTCAACTTCATGGTTGAAATTATTCCCTAGTAAGTGGTCTTCCTTGCAGATGGGTTTTCTACTAGGAATTCCCTTAAAGATCCACCATACCGTTCTTGACCATACTTACCACTTTCCATCATTATTACCCTCCATTGATTTATCTCTTGGGGTTTTTAGGGTGTGTTTACCCAAGAAGGGGTTGTCCATCATTCTATGGGAATAAGGGGCTAAATACCTAGAGGTGTTGATTTTGGGTAAAATATAAAACCCTTGTATAAACCTTCCATATGCTTCTCCCAGGGATCACCCAAGAAAGCAGTGAAACACTTTTCTTTGAGTAAAGGGGACCCACAATATAATAAAGAATGCTTGAAAGGTTAGTTGAAGGATAGGAGGTCTCATCACGGGCCTACGTATCATGTCCATGGATATATAGTAGTATGAAATTGCCATCATCTGGTCACCAAACCAGGGTAATGGCTCTCAGTTGCATGGCTGAGAGAAAGGGGGCCTCATCACGATCCAAACTTCTCATTTACACTAGGTGTTTGTGGGTGGCATTGCCATCATTTGGTCACCAAACCAAGGCAATGAACTTCAACCTCTCTTTATAACGTATTGAAAGAAAATGCAAAGAAATAAATATAAAATGCAATTGATGGGCTTGATAAAAGTGCATTTTATATGAAGGTACCACACACCCTCTACAAAGGCACCCATGAAAGAGACACTACAACTCATATTTCATGAGCCCTATTTCCATTGAGTCTTGACCCCAACCACTTCATCCACTCTACATGACTTAGAGAGGGCTCTCTTGGAAACTATCCTTGACCTAGGCAAATATCTACCTAATAGGAAACCTCATCAACCCTCCCATATTCAAGCTTGACAAGTCACAAAGTGTCTTTGAGAAATTAATTGTTTGATATAGTGATCTTTGATGCACATTCTTAGGTGGCTCATTTATTGATTGGAGTCACTTATCATGATGTTATGACTTGATATCCTTGGAAGGCATGCTCATTTTTATTTCCAGGGCCTAGTTGGTGGACATTTTTGGGAGATATGCCTATATTGGGCTTCCATGGGGATACACTCCCACAGGTTGGATACCAAGGTATCTCATGTTGGATGATAAATATCATACTTGGAATTCCTTGAGGATGAATTGGATGAAATAGCATAGCCCCCACATGCCATACATTTTTCCTAGGAGAGGAAAAACATCACTCCTATAGACATGATGTAACCTAGGGGGCTAGGGCTTGGTGGTGAGGTGACACTCATTGACACATGGGAATTTTGAGGAGAAGAAGGTTTTAACCATGAGGATATTGTATAGATTATTGACATGTAGCCTTTGGAATCCTACCCATGCTTCTCCAACACTAACAACTTCCTCTAAGTGGAAACATGTCCTTTAAAGGGGAGACATCCAAGTACAATTAGCATTTATTTGTGCAATAGTGAAATTTTAGATGAATTGTTTAATATTAATTTGTTAAAGGGGGAAATAGTAGGGTTTTTTACCCCTAGTCATGTGGTTTACCCCTTAATTTATGGACAAGTCACCTTGGTGACATTTTGTATAAATTAGAGATCATAAGATCTCATTTTAGGATAACTCTCCCTCATTGTGAGAAGTATTGTATGAAATTTTTTCTATATTTGGAAAACTTTATCTCTCTTGGCTCTTGATTATGGTTATCTCTTGAAGTTATGGTTGATGGAAGTGATGCGCTATCCTTGGAAGGCTTATCTCTTGCTATGGTGGTGGATTATCTTGGCATTTTCCCTTGAATTGGTATGGTTTTTACTCTCATGCTATCATTTGTTTCAATTCAAGGTATTTTTGATAGAAACTAGGTGGGAATTATAAGGGAATATGCCCCCACAATATTGTTCATCATTTTATGCTTCATGTTATTGGTTAAACAAGGGTTTGCTAAGAGAAGTATAAGGGCACACACCCTCTTAGCTTAAACCCTAACTAGAGAAACTTTCCTTGGGAAGTAAAAGGTCTTACACTCCCAAGGAGGTAGATTATCTAGGTATTTATTTTCATGGCCCCATTAACCCAATAATTAAGAGCACTAGTCATTTATTCTTGCATTGGAGAAATAAAATATTGCATTGGGAAACGTGATTTTTGGTCATTTTTACTTCTTGCAAGGTGGATTGTATTCCTTGTGCCTTGGGAAACTCACAACCACTAAGGAGTCCCCATAAAGGGGATACTTCTTTATGAAGTTATAAAATTACATATTCATCCATTAGGTCTGCAGAAAAATTAACTGATTTTCTTGAATATCTCCCTTATCAACCATTGGATTTTACTCAAAGTTTGCACACATATTCTTCTCGGTCTAGCACGTGTTTTGGAAACGTTTGAGGGGATTTCAATGGATGATTTTATTTTTTGTAATACATTGAATGTTACTTTAATATCCCTCGTCCGAACCCAAATGTAAATATAATCCAAGTATATTTAATCTAGTGATTTTTTTAGACATCATTTTTGTAATACACCCTTCATGGCATGGTGCGCGCATATACTGCGCAGTAAAGGGATGTAATGTGCACATTTATGAATATTGTGAGCAGTAACTAAGGTGCGCACAACCTTAACGACAGAGGATACAATACGTAGTAACAAAGTGCACACGATATTAAGGTCAGTGAACCTTTGTGTATATAATATGCATTATAGGCTGGTGATGCAGTATTATAAGCTGGAATGCTTATGTCTTGGAATTAGGCCAGCGTGCCTAGATGTTAAGGGCCAATGCGCCTACTTTTTACATGACTCATGATTAATATAAAATACATCAATGCGCACAGATCGACCATGATAAAAGAGATGGGGGACTGAAATTCACCAGTTAGGGAAAGGGAGGGCCAAAAGTCAAGGGAATACTATATTAATATTTCCCAAAACATAAAGTATGGATAATTTTATCCTAAGTTCTAAAGTTGGGGACAAGTGGAAAAAAGTTACTTCCAATATGACAAGTGTCAACTTGGGGACATGCATTCATATTGTGGGGAAACTTAGCTCAGTGGGGGATTGTTCGAGAGAATATCTTATGAACGAAAGACATGAGGGGGGAAAACCATCAGGCGGACCATCATTTTGACAGAGAGTTCACAGTGATTCCAAAAACACACTCAGTTATCCAGTCAATGACTCCATGACCATTTCACTCATATATTCCATTATCCTTGAGACAACCATTCCACCTTTCTAAAATGTGTTTCCCCATCCCTTTTGGTTGGTGTACCTAGTTAGCTTGGAGAGGGATTGAAGAAGCAGGTTGTTAGGCCTGTGAGAAGTTCTCTGGGAGAGAGAATTGTTGGGGATTGATTTTTCGTTGGTGCTAAACTATAGCTACAGTGCTCTGAGACTTCTGGTCTGGCTTGTTACTGAAGCCCTGGAAGGGAAGTGGGGCAGCTGAGGGACTGTTGAGTAGAGAAGGGGCACACTTCCTTGGGTGGGACAAGCATGTGGGGAATGAGAGGCTGTAGGTTGTTATTTTAGTGAGCACATAAGACAAAGTCTTTCCTGTTGTCCATGAGCCTTAGCCTAGATAGGAATCCCTTTACCCTGGGTGGAGTTCAGTCCTAGCTCAAGGGTGATTCACTGTTGAGCATGATGAATAGTGTAATCTATAGCTGGGAGGTTCGTGGACGGTCTATAAGTAGTTGGTGACAGTCTTTTTAAAGATAAGTATCAATTGTATGATATATGGATATGTTTTTTTTCTATTTACATGCCCATGTTACGATTTTATCATATATGTGACTATGACTACTTGTGTTCTTATGGGCAATTTCCTGTAAATGATGCATATCAGTAATTACTGTTATTTTAATATAAAAGTTGTATGTTACAGAAAATAATGGTTTGTTTATGTTTAGATGTAAATCTTTTGCGAGTGTGTTGTATGTATATGTTTTAGTTGCATGTAGTCTAAAGAGTAAATTTAGGTGGCATTGCTTCGTTGACTATTGGGTATGCTACTGTATGTTCTGCAGTATGGGAACGAAAGATGTTCCCTAGAGTAGCATGTCCCATCCTGATGGTTGGGAATGTTAGCGACTGGCATTAGAGCATGAGTGGTTTCTCTGGAGCGGCGTACCCTGCCCTTAGGTTGGTCGAGGGGTTCGTTACAGTTTGGTATCAGAGCCTCAGTTCAACACTGAGCTTGGATGGACCAGAAGGGTGCAATCGAAGGGAATATTCACATAAAAGTAACTTTGAAGTGACCAGAATTAGAGTCATCGAGTGTCCTTGGAAAAGGTTGGCGTACTAGTGTGTGTGGTAAATTTAGTAGCGCATGGGAAACCATGGTGTGCTAGTGTGCGTGGTAAATTGTGGCGCCACACGGAATATTATTATGTGTATATGCACACATTGAAGTTAGCCTTGCGCGGTAAGCACACACATAGTAAGGTGCACATGGGGTGTGCAAGTATTGCTTAATGGAGAGGATTTTTGTTGTTATGCGCATAAGTATGAATATAAGTTGTTTCGCGACGGTGTATTCAGTAGTATGCGCAGATATTTGAGTGCAAAGGAATATATTAAACTTGACATGGTGCATGCATATGATGAAAATTCATGTGGAATATCGGTGTGCAATATCGAAATTGTGCGCAGTGGATATTGGCGCACAACACCAGAATAGTGCGCGTAAGTAGTCGGTACAATGAAGAAGAAATGCACAGTAGATTTAGGTGCGCGGAAAAGCGTTTACCTTGTAATATTACTATGCATGATAATATAAATGAATATGTCAAGTTAATGCATGCAAAGTCACTTGGAAGGCAAGGAGTCTGAGTTTAAATTGCATAATAATAAAAGAAAAATAAACACATAACTGCATTGAAGCATTAATTAAAAAGAATTTCGAATTTAATTTCTTCCGATTTAGATAGATGAAAATAAAATATAAGATTACAAGAAAAACTTATTATAAAAGAAAACAAGAGTCATAACATCACCAGATAGAAATTGTAATAAAACAGTCTAAAATCCGTTTCTGTATTTATATAATCATATTAATCACAAAATTACAAAAGGGTGATGACAACAGTTAGCTTGTTGTAAAAAGGGTCATTGAAGAACAAGTCTATCATCTCTGGTACTCTTTACCTCCTCTACCGGCTATTCAAAATTCACTGAGACATGCTTATCTTAGTTGAAGACTTACTTCAGCTTAGCGATCTCCACCTTTAAGGAAGATTCTAACCAGACCAGTTGATTTTCTCCAACACTTTTGACCGCTTCAACCATAGATTCCTCCTTCTTATGCCACTTACTCCTTTTCTTATTAGAGGCTAGCCTATTGATGACTAAATCATTTATAATGGGATTCAAACTAACTTCCAATCGTGAGTCTATAACTAGCTCTATGTGGAACTTAGTTTCTATAAGGTGCGTGAGGACCCTTTCCTCCTTATTCGCAGGAAAGCCTAACATGTTGCAAGAATAACCAGTCTCACTCGACTTAGATTTTTCCATGTATATAAGGTTGAGGATATCTAAATGTGTCTCTACAGAGAGAAGTAATTCGAGTAGCTTGAACATTACTACGGTTATGGATACGCAAATATCTTCATACTTGGGGAGTGGTAATTATATAAATCCATTTATGAAGCGCAGACAGATTACATACAAAAATTGTTGGGTTGCCATGCTCGGCCAATCCATTTAGAATGATTATATTTTGATTTCATTACATGGCGGCATTTAGCTGATGTCACATGGCTGCGAAGTATCAAACGAGTTAAGCAGGGTGACCTGACTAGCCATTGCTCGCTCCACGAGAGGTGTATTTGACATGTTGAGACACGTGATACCGCATCTTGGCGAAAGTGGTTTTGAAAATACCACCTTCTTACTTGAGTGTATCTCAGAAGGCACTGTGCATTAGTGTTCTCGAGACTTGGGTCTTCTCTAGAATTTTCATGGTGATAACACCAGGAAACCGAGAGTGATAATGTTGATGTGTATGTTGAATCGAAATGGTGAATATTCTCATGAATTATTGATTGGTTAGTTTGATTAGTTTCGATCGCTGGACGTTTTGTAGAATTAACAACAACTTGGTTAGGACAGACTAGTGTAGAGTCTGTAGGGATGGAAGAGGCACAGGGGAATTATAGTCATCAAGAGAAGAGTAGAGGTATGTATTTCCATTTGGGCATGGAAGGAACAAACTCCAATAGACATGGAGAAGAAAGGAATGAAGATATGAATATGGATGAGACCATTAAGAATTTGCAGAAGGATGTCCAAAGCCATAAAGATGATAATGAAAGGCTTATGAAAGCCAAAGAGCAGCAGAATGACTTCAACCTGAAG
Organism: Picea engelmannii; assembly: GCA_009831015.1. Taxonomy (NCBI): domain Eukaryota; kingdom Viridiplantae; phylum Streptophyta; class Pinopsida; order Pinales; family Pinaceae; genus Picea; species Picea engelmannii. The sequence goes on from ML821906.1 coordinate 115,306, forward strand.
CTATTGGAAGGTTTGAACAGAATAGAGAAGAAATTGGCTAAGGAGAGTGACTCAAGTAGATCTGAGAGTCGCAATTATTCAGAGGAGAAGAGAGAAGTAAAAAGTGCTAGTAGGCATCACCATCATTCCCATAGGAATTCCCATAAGACATAAGGAAACAACTCAAGTCTATCCCCCTCCAAAAGGTATAAGAGATCTGGGGTGAATGAGCTGCGAGGAGAAATGAACAAAATCAAACCTCCTACATTTGATGGTGAGTACAAGAATGATGAAGATGTCGAAACATGGTTTCTAGGAATGAGGAAGTATTTTCAATTTCATAATTATTCTTCTCATGCTGAAGGTATAATCACTATCTATCAACTCAAAGGAAATGCCTCCATGTGGTGGGATCAACTTGTGTAGGTACAACACATTGTAGAGAAAAGTGTTACTTGGAGAGAATTCAAGAAGTATTTTGAGAAGAAGTACTTGACCAAGAGATACTATGACAAGAAAATGAAAGTGTTCTTTGAAATCAAGATTAGAAGTATGACCATAGATGAATATGAGAGAAGGTTTATGGAACTATTGAAGTATGTCTCTTTCATTAAGGATGAGATAGTCAAGATTCAACGGTACTTAAGTGTATTGCCAATGTTCATCAGTGACAAAATACAGTATGATGATCCCAAGACATTAGAAGAGACCATAAGAAGAGATAAATGTTTATATGACTAGCTGAAAGCAAGACCAACTTTCCAAAAGGCTTGGGAAGACAATAAGAAATTCAATATGGATCAAAGGAAGATGGGAGCTAAGCCACCATTCTTTAGAAATAATCCACAATGGAAGCAAACACATAAGGAAACCAGAGTGATTGACATAGGGAGTCAAGGGCCAAGACAACCACCTATGCAATGTTGGGTTTGTAAAGGAGACCATAGGTTTAGAGATTGTCCTCACAGAGGTGAAAAAGGTAAGGCTATTCACAATGTACAATGAGATGATATAGTAGAGGACATGGGCAGAAATGTGCCAAGGATTTATGCAGCCCTAGACAACAAGCAAGAAGAGTATCAATCCCACATGATTGAAGTGGAAGGTATGATCAACAACCAAACTCTTGCTATTTTAATTGATTCAAGAGCTAGCCATAGTTATATAGACCCAAAGATGGTGGAAAGTTTGTAATTACCAAGAAGTAAGCATGGGGAATCCTGGTTGGTGCAACTGGCTACAGGAGCCATAAGAAAAGTTAATGAGATGGTTAAGTCTTGCCTCATAGACATGAATGGACTAAATACCAGGGAAGATTTGAACATATTACACTTAGGTTCCTATGACTTTTTAATTGGGATGGATTGGTTGGACTCACACCATGCTCTAGTGGATTTCCATAACAAAGCATTCACTTGATTGGATGAAGAAGGGAACCAAAGGAAAGTGTAGTGAATTAGCAGGGTGGTAACCGTTAGAGAAATTTCAACATTATAGTTGAAGAAATATTATAGAAGAGGATGCAAAATATTTTCATCTCTTATGGAGGAGACACCTGAAGACAAGGTACCAAATTTGGAGGATTATCCAGTCCTGAAAGATTTTGAAGATGTATTCAAGGAAGTACCAGGACTACCTCCAAGGAGATACATTAATTTCTCTATAGATTTGATTCCTAGAGCAGCACCAATATCAAAGACTCCTTATTGAATGAGTACACCAGAATTGAAGGAGTTGCAAATGCAGCTTGAATAACTTATGAAGAAGGGGTATATACGCCCAAGTGTATCACCTTGGGGTGCCCCAATATTGTGTGTGAAAAAGAAATATGGAACGTTTATATTGTGCATTGACTTCAGACAATTGAATAAAGTGACTGTTAAGAACAAATATCCTCCACCAAGGATTGATGATCTCTTTGATCAATTGAAGGATGCAAGATATTTTCAAAGATAAATCTCATATCAGGATACTATCAAGTAAGAATTAAAGAACAAGATATTAGCAACACTGCCTTCAGGACAAGGTATGGTCATTATGAGTTCATAGTGGTACCATTTGGATTATCAAATGCACTAGCTATTTTCATGTGCTTAATGAATGGTGTTTTCCAAGAGTATTTGGACAAGTTTGTCATTGTCTTTTTGGATGACATTCTTATATATTCCAAGTCAGAGGAAAAACATGAACATCATTTGAGGATGGTGTTGCAAGTATTAAGGGAACATCATTTGTATGCCAAACTGAGCAAGTGCTCATTTTATCAGAAACTAATTCATTATTTGGGGCATATCATCTCAAAATATGGGATAACAGTGGACCCTGAGAAGGTAGAAGCCATTAGAGAATGGTCAGCACCAAAGAATGTGACAGAGGTCAGATCTTTCATGGGCCTTGCAGGTTTCTACAGGAGATTCATTGGAGGATTCTCAAAGATATCACACCCAATCACTTCCTTCCAAAATAAAGGTATGAAGTTTCAGTGGACGTTAGACTGTGAAAGGAGTTTCCAACATTTGAAACAATTATTGACAAGTTATCCAATACTAAGGATTGCAGACCCAAATGAATATTTCATTGTATGCACAGATGTGTGTAATGAAGGACTGGGTGGAGTCCTCAGTCAAAATGGATTCGTGATATGTTATGAATCAAGGAAGTTGAAGGAGCATGAAAGAAACTATGCCACTCATGATTTGGAGTTGGAATCCATAGTGCATGCCCTAAGGAAATGGAGACACTACCTCATGGGAAAGAGGTTTGAGCTAAGAATAGACCACAATGGTTTGAAATATTTATTTGATCAACCAAATCTAAATGCTAGACAAAGTAGATGGTTAGAATTTCTAAGCGAATATAACTTTGATATAAAGAATATGAAAGGGAAATAAAATAAAGTGGATGGTGCACTTAGCAGGAGGGTGCATGAGCTTCATGCTACAACCATCAACATGTATTAGATTGATGTTAAAAGAAAAATTCTGGAGGCTGCAAATAAAGATCTGTAGTACATAGAATTGGTATCAATACTACAATAAGGTAAGACACCATAGAAGATGGATATTTATAAGTTGGGAGTAGATGGAATACTGTTGCACAAGAAGATAACTTTTATACCAAATGTCTAGGACTTGAAACATATAATTTTTCATGAGATGCATAATGATCCTTATGCAGGGCACCCTGGATATCAGAAAACCATAATAGTGGTCAAGAGACAATACTTTTGGCCAGGTATGAAGAGAGAAATTGCATAATACATCGCTAGGTGTATGGAGTGCTAGAAAGTTAAAACAGAGCATAGGCACCCAACAGGATTGCTGCAAACTTTGCCCATTCTTGAATCGAAGTGGGAAGTGGTGACAATGGATTTTATTATGGGATTGCCCAGAACAGGAAAGCTACATGATTTGATTATGGTAGTGGTGGAAAAGCTCACAAAAGCTACCCATTTTATTCCACTAAAAACTACTCACAAAGCAAAAGATGTTGCTGATATTTTCATGAAGGAAGTGGCACGATTGCACGAAATTCCTAAGACGATTGTGTCTGACAGAGACCCGAAATTCACCTCGAATTTTTGGAAAGGATTGTTCAAAGGATTCGAAATGAATTTGAACTTTAGTACAACTTATCATCCTGTGTCTGATGGAAAGACAAAAAGTGTGAATAGGGTGGTAGAAGATATGTTGAGAATGTATTGTTGGCAGCCAATTAACATTTTTCCATTGTCTTATAAGCTGCCTACACCAATGTTTCACAAACATTGATTTTTCGTTGCAATTTTAAAATGAATGATGCTTTTATTCTTTGCGCCTTTTCGCACGCCTATCTTCGTTTTGTTTGCATGACTGTAAGCATGAAAACTTAGTCCTTCAAAGTCACTCTAGAATCATTGTTTGAACCGTTGTCATCCTTCTGATTGATATGCCCTTTACGCTTACATCTCACTTATCATTTTACAACTGGAAAGATTCTTTGAGCAGTACTCATGCTTCGTATTTATGGTCACCACCCAAAGGGCCTAGTCCCCCAAATTCCCATGCCCCTCATAATTTTTCCTCTAGTTCTCCTAGCCCTCCATCCTCACTTGTTATTTCCACACCTCGTATTTCACCCATACCCACCTTTCCAAGCGTTACTTGGAGCCTATAAAACAAAGAGGCATACAAACCTTTGGACATAATAAAGATCCTTGGATCCCCTCATAAACTCCCAAAGGACTTCAAAGAATGGCTACCCATCTTTTCAGGAGAGGACCTTACTGCACCAGGAGATCACTTGTATCTTTTCCTACATAGTTTAGAATGTCGTGACCATCATGAGGATATCCTAATGAAAATTGTCACTTACACTATTTTTGGAAAGGCCAAGGATTGGTTTGATAACATTTTTCTAGGAACAATCACAAGTTGGAATCTCTTTCAGGAATGTTTTACCAAAAGATTCGAAAAAAAGAGAGATTACCAAACCTTGTGTAATCAACTCCACAAATGAAAAATAAAATCAGGGGAACATATAAGGAATTTAAATCATAGGTTTAGAACCCTCATAAGATGTTTTCCCCGGGATATGAAACCTCCAAAAGATTCCATTCTCAAGCTATATATATAAACTATGAAATATCTATATGGGGCCCTGATTAGGGAACGCCCTACCACTTTGTTTGAAGATCAGGAAAGAACATGTGAAATAGACGAAAACTTAGCTACCTCTATCATACAAGAAGAAGAGAACCCCAAAGAGACTCTTCAAATTAATCAGATTGATGACTTTGTTTCTCCAGAACTTCCCTTAGACATTAGACCTTATCTACAAGAGGAAAAAGAGAAAGAAATTGAAAGGGAAGCTTGTCTCATGATCAACCTTCTAAAATAAGAGAGAGATACATCATCATAAAAAATACCTTTCCAAACAAATAAGATATTGGAATTAGAAACGAATCAAGCCACGAAGTTGGATGAAGTATAATTCTCACAATACTTTCAACAAATCTTTGCAGAACCTCTGAAGAAAATGAGGTGTGAAATAAACAAAGGTAAAGAGCAAGTGCCTCTCCAAGATAGTACCAAAACTGAAAACATTGTGGGTCATGTCAACGTAAACCATTGGGTTCTGAAAGAAGGAATATATAGCGTGTTTATTTTGGTGGATTCCCCTTTTGTTGATGAAGAAAGAAAAGAAGGATCTTGGGGCAAGGATTTTGATGGTGCACACTCAAGTACAACTTGGGTGCCAAAATAGTCTTAAGGTAGTTGGATAACGAGAGGACCCTTTTTTCATATAGAATTGAGTTTGAATGTACAAATAATATTGTTGAGTACGGAGCCCTTATCTTGGGCATCAACCTAGCCATTGATATGAACATCAAGAACCTGCATGTGAAATGGGATTACAAACTAATTGTTTTACAAGTCAATATGAAGTTTGCTGCAAAAAATCCAAGGTTAAAATAATACAGAGATGTTTTTTGGGATGCGATAAAAGGGTTTGAAATTTTTTCCATTGAGGCCATCCCTAGGGAAGAAAATCACTTGGCAGATAATCTTGTTGTCTGTGCATCAAAATTACAACTTTCCAAAGAAATCGGCTTCTACAGCTTGGTGGAAGTCAACTTCAAACCTTCATCGACTGGCAACCTGGAACATTGGAAATTTTTTGAAAACTACAATCGACTTCTCTTCTTTCTATAGAATGAGGGAGAATTATCTGAATCCTAAATAAACTTGTTGGCTGAGGAGGAAAGCATCAAGATCATCGATATATCTGGCGTGCCCCTACCTAAGGGAATTGTTCCTTTAGAAAACCTCTTTGACTGAAATAATATGTATAAAGGAAAACCTTCCAACAAAATCAGTGACAATATTGTTGAATACAACATTGGAATTGAGGAATCCCCAAAGTTAATCAAATTTGGTAACAGAACAATGAATGATGAGAGGGAAAAGATGACTATACTTATAATATAATTAAAGGATGCCTTCTCTTGGTCTTACGAAGATATAAAATCCTATGGGGAAAATGTTATACAACACGCCATTCCTTTCACTGATGGCACAAATCATTTTAGGCAAAATCTTAGGTAGATGAACCCAAAGGTCTATTACACCTAAAAATTACTCACTTCGATAGTGTCGCAAGTGTCATCATTACAAGTGTTGTAAGTGTCACATCTTGTCCGCAAGTGTTGCATCTTGACCACAAGTGTTATAAGTGTTTCTAACATCATACTTCCTTATTTCCTATGTCATGCCTCCAATGACATGGCAGGGACACTTAGGACACCTCAAAGACTAGTTTTGAAGAGGAGGAATCAGTCTATTAGAAGTACAAGTCTTTTGCCACTGAAAGAACCACTCAAAAATGGGTTTTGGAGGGGAGCACTCCCCTATACACTGTCAGGGAGCACAAGTGCTCCCTGTCCTTCTTTGGGGGAGTGTTATAATGCTCTGGTGCCCCTTTTGGGGGAGTGCTACCTTTTCTGGATGAAATTTGGTTTGTTGAGAAGAATGAGGGAAATATCCCTTCAATATCTAAAGGTGGTTGGATTCGAATATGATATCAAGGCATGATCTTAGGGAAGATCCTCAACTGAAGGAGAGAAATCCTCAACTTATCCCAAATATCTCTCAAGTGGTTGTTTGTTTCCAAGCTTATATAAAGAGGCCTTCTCATGGTGAAAGGGCAGGAAAGATTGGAGGTATGAAACCTATGATCTCATAGGCAACATATAGTACAGGAAGAGAGACATTGCAATAGCATATAACTTATGATATCATGAGAGAGATGTCATTTGAAGCATCAACATCTTGTATCTGGGTTATTTGAGCAAGGTTATGGACAAGGAGAGCTTGGTGAAGCTATTGCACTACATCCATGGTTGTAAGTACCACTTTGTTCTCATCAATATAAATTCATGTTTGGCCTGTTTCCTTTGAAGTTTGTTGTGAATATGAACTTGTCTTCTTCCTAAGATAGATCTATATTTGAGATAATATCAATAGAGTAGGAAGTTCATTGTATCTTTGTTTGTTCTACAGGACCTATTGAGGAGCTTACCAGGTTACTAGGTTACGGCTGCCTCCTTACCAGGTTACCCCTGTTGATTTTTGAGCAAAATTTTGGGTTTTGAGTCCTGCATATACCTTGTCCAAACCCTACCCAGACCCTTGTCCACTATATGATCTCTCCTAGATCCTGTAGGGAGAATTCAAACCCCCTGGTGTTCGGAGTTAGTTTTGGTTTCATTATTGCTAGAGAAGACTGCCCCGTAATTTCCCCAGAGTCACGTTTTTGCATGAGCGATTCTGGGCAAACGGATTTGAATTAGCTCAAACCGTTGAAAACCCAGAACCATTTTTAGCCCCTTTACCTTCATCATCGGCGGTTTCTTCAGAAAGTGAGCCATTACAGATATCTAGCTCTTGTTTTAGAGGTCATTTTTCAGATTTCCTCAATGGCTGAAGGGAACGTTTTGGTTTGTGTGTTGAAATGTTTTCTCCAGACCTGGGCCACAACATCTCTTTCACTCGCCCAGCCATGTGTCTTTGCATATTGTTGAACCCTGGATTAATCCAAAGGGCATTCAACCAGTCTGCCAACATTTCTTTTACATCTATAGGACAAGGAACTGTGCAGGTTTATCAATTAAATCTCAGGAGCTTACTGCTATATTCTTAACAGTGAGGGTGTATTGCAGTCTTGTTTTGAAATATGATATACGCTTTGTGAGTGATTTACATGATACATTTCAAGTTGAATGTAACACATGATGAATATTTGGATAGTTCTCAATATATTATGTGGTGATCTCATGTGCTACAATTGCACTTTTTGTCCATCCCACGACATCCCATATTATTGTAAACAAGATACTTCGGAAGCCACCCAAGCAGCTGAATTTTGGTGGTTCAGCATTGTCATACAAAAGAAACTTGATGCGTCAGTCTTTATGAAAGTAGTGGCTGCAATAAAAGAAAATATCCAAGATGATAGCCTGTACAAATTTCTGGGCCAGATGTTTGATGCAGATGTTCTAAATGTAGAATTTGGTGGTTTTCCAAAGGGCCAAGGATGTCTGCAAGAAGGTATATGGATGAAATATTTATTTCCATTTCAGGCCCTTATGAACTTGCCATTGAAGTTAGAGATATGATCCTTGTATTCCTGGAGAATTCCCTTGATTTAAAGGTGAACTGCTCAAAGGCACGAATACAGAATATCACATTTGAGGGTTTACAATTTCTTGGCATGGATATTGGGACTGTTCCACTATCTGAGTTACAGTCTTCTAAAAAGGAAACTCCTCTTAGAGTTGTGAACAAGCTAACTAGTAAAATCAAGCTATTTTCTGAACAAAAGCAATGACATTGGGAAGCATGGACCAAAAGACTAGGAAAGAAATGGTTGGCTCGTGATTTGAAGAAAATCAAGGAGTCAGATGATGGCAAACATGGGATGACTGATGATCTAAGAGAATATCAAAAACCTGACATGAAACCAGATCACTGGTTCAAAGAGATGCTGATTATATGGATACAGGACTTGGATAAGCAATTTGAGACTGATAAATGGAAAAAATCATGGCTTAGAAAGTCTTCTGAGGAGGATCTTTTGTCTGAACTCATCATTGAATCAGAGTTACCTCAAGACCTAAGGGATTCATATTATCGGTTTCGGGAAAAAGTTGAGGAATTCGTGACTTCAGAAGCTGCAACCATGAATTCACTGAAGAAAGGCCTTGAAAGTTCGATGGTTGATGCCAAGTGTTCAACAGAAATGAGAATTGTAATAGATGCACCTATTACTAGTATCAATAGTAGTCTCATACATTTTGGGCTTTTAATAGGAAAGGACATCCTCAGTGTCTGCATACATTGGTATACTGGGCTTGCCATGAGATTGATAAATTACTATTTTGACTACAAAAAATTTCTCGATGGTCAGGAGCATCATTAGTAAACATGTAAAAAATTCATGTGTTGTAACCCTCACAATGAAGCACAGGACATCGAGTACTCGGATTCTGAATCAGTTTGCTGAAGAACTCAGTGCCATACCTTCATCTGAAGAAACAGAATCAAGATCCTCATTGAACCCAGTGTGATTACCAAATAGGGGATAGAAATGGAATGTGAGAATGATGTTGATGGATATGGACCAAGAGCTTTTAAAGAATGCCAGTGTAGGTTTCATGAAGAGGAAACAAAGGCATACACACATAAAAGAAGCACGAAATGACAGGGCAATGTTTGGAAGCAGTTGTTGCTTCAAAAGATTTGTTTTGCAGGTTTGTTAGTTGTGCACATTGGATCCTCCAGGTTTTGGACAGTCATGGCTGCTTGTCGATTGCTTTGAGCCATAGCTTGTGTCCATCCATGGTACTTTTGGCAGAAATTGTTCAAACTTTTATATGAGAAGACCTCTCTTTTAAAGTGTTGTAGGTGGGCAATTAGTGTTGTTGCTACCTTCAGGAGTGGTGTGATTTCAATCTAATTGTCCTATTGAAGCTGCTATGGAACTGGTGTATGCTTTGGATCTGGTGGCAAGATTTTTCATATTTAATTCCCTACACTCAATTCTAGATGGATTTATTGATATGCAAAAAATATGGATGTAGGAGTTTTACCTCTATATGGATGGATTTTGTATATGAGTTGCATTCATACCAAATATTTATTTGATATTTGTTTTGATTGAAATAGATTCAATTAAGATTTTGTTTGTTCTAAATTAGCATAGTAGTTTTGGTTTGTTGTGATTTAAATGATTTGCTTTGTTTTTAATTAGTAATCAAATATTTGTTTTAATATATTTTTGTTAGTTTTAATTGATTTAAAATAGGTCTGTTCTCAAATTAGACCAGCTACAGAATCAGATGATTCTGTAGCTAGTCTATAGGATAAGATTTTTACCATTTTTTTTAATAAAATATCCATCTAACTTAATGTTTTTGGTCTAGTACAGGTCAATTCGAAATTACATTGGATTTGATGAGAAGTTGGAGGATATTTGAAATATCTTGCTTTCATTTTAGTTTCCTAGTTTAGTTGATCTTGGGAATATCTTCCCAGATTATGTAAACAGTTTGATATTATCCACAATGAGGTTTTTACCTTGTGGAAAGACTTATAAATACCTATCATTTTTGTAATAATATCATCCTCATTCATGGGAGAACAAGGATATGGATTTTAATACAGACTGAAGCAGAATTTGGTGTTTTGTCACAGCTTTAGCTTCTCATTATATCAACATTTTGTTTCATGTTGTGTATATCAATTTCTTTATGGTTTACGACTACTTTAGCTATCTAGATCATGTGCAAATGATATAATTTTAATCACTGTAATCCATATCTGGTTTCTTCCAATTGTATAAAAGACATAACAATTTTTTAGTTCAGTTTGTGAATGACAGGTTTATCTTCTTCATAAGTTGAATTAGTAAATATAAGTTTTTGCATAACAGGCTTCCCTTATTGCAGAGATTTATAATCATAAGATTGTTATGATTTTTTATGTCTTGTTTGTCCTGTTAACAATTCAAAGAGAAACACAGCCTATCATTTACGAAAAGATTTTGGATCAACCAGTGCGAGTTTACTTCCTCCGACCAGCTTCGAAGTCATCCTACGCAGGACAAATTAGGAGCGCTTCCAGGTCAGTTAGTCGCTTGTTTGTTTACTATTTTTATTAGTTTAGATAGAATTAGCATATTAGATTGTTTAATTTCAATTAATATATTAGATCGTTTAATTTCAGTAGTTTTATTTCTTATTCATAAAATATAAAAATCAAAAACAGCTCTGGCTATCTTAGGACAGAAAGCATTTGAATTTTACAGGTTTTATTTAAATCTGCCAGTTGTGTATATTGTACATTTGTGAATAAGCTGTATTATAATTGATAGCTCGATGGTTAATCAATAGAGTTAGTGTAATAGTAATTAGTAGTTAGTATGTAGAATAGTTAGAGTAGTTTATAATTAGTTTTAGTTTATTTAGTAGTTTGTATTAATTAGATTAGTGTATTAGTTGTTTTCATTTAGTTGTTTTTAGTTAGTTTGTTTTATTTAGTTAGTTTAGTTTGTTTTATTTGTTTTAGTTAGATCAGTTAGTTTAGATTAGTTTTCTCTTTGGTTTTCTTAGGACTTTAGAGCGGCCAATAGAGTCGTTAAACCTGTCAGGGTGGTTCATTCCAAATGGATTGGGTTATTTAGACAACCTCGGACTGGTTCCACTCTCTCAATTGACGGACGGACAATTTCGCCCGTCAACATGTATGTGATGGACAAACCATCAAAATGGGAAGACTACCTACACTTGGTAGAATTCACTTACAATAATGGGTATTAGTCATCATTGAAAATGAGCCCATTTGAAGCACTTTACGGTAGAATGTGCAATACTCCAGTAAGTTGGGATAATCCAGCTGATAGAATAGTAGTTGGGCTAGAATTACTTAAGGAGATGGAGGACCAAATGTTAAAAATTAAGCAGAATTTGAAAGCTGCCCAAGACAGACAGAAAATTTATGCTGATAAAAATAGAATCCATAGAGAATTCAAAGTGGATGATCATGTTTTCGTAAAATTGAAAGCTAACAGGACATCCCTGAAGCTGGGAAGCTGCACCAAGTTAGCAGCCAGATTTTGTGGACCATTTGAAATCCTAGAGAGGATTGTTCCAGTTTCTTATATGATTGCATTGCCTGCATCTATGTATGTTCATAATGTCTTTCATGTATCATTGCTAAATAAATATATACCCTATGTTAATCATGTTATTGATTGGAATGTTATTTAGGTGGAGCAAGAAGGCGCTTTCCAAGTGCATCCGGTGCACATCCTGGATCAAAAAATCAAAAGACTCTGGAATCAAGCCATAGGGATTGTAAAGGTCTAATGGACCTGGTACGGACCTAAAGACGCTACTTGGGAGCATGAGGATGCAATGCGGGTAGAGTACCCACATATTTTTGAATGATTTTGAGAATTTTGTTGTATATGGGTACATGATGCACTAAGGATAGTGCATAAATAAGGGGAGGGGATTGTAATATCCCTTGATTGAACCCAAATGTAAATATAATCCAAGTATATTTAAGCTAGTGAGTTGTTTAGACATCATTTTTGTAATACACCTTTCATGGCATGGTGCGTGCATATACTACATAGTAAAGGGATGTAATGTGCACATTTCCGAATACCGTGTGCAGTAACCAAGGTGCGCACAACCTCAAAGACAAAGGATACAATGCCCAGTAACAAAGTGCATGCGATATTAAGGTCAGTGAACCCTTATGTATATAATATGCATTATAGGCTGGTGAGCCAGTATTATAAGCCGAAATACTTATGTCTTGGAATTAGGCCAGCGTGCCTAGATGTTAAGGGCCAATGCGCCTACTTTTTACATGACTCATGATTAATATAAAATACATCACTGCGTGCAGACCGACCACGATAAAAGAGATGGGGGACTGAACTTCACCAGTTAGGTAAAGGGAGGGCCAAAAGTCAAGGGAATATTATATTAATATTTCCCAAAACATAAAGTATGGATAATTTTATCCTATGTTCTAATGTTGGGGACAAGTGGACAAAAGTAACTTTCGATATGACAAGTGTCAAGCTGGGGACATGTATTCATATCATGGGGAAACTTAGTTCAGTGGGATATTATTCAGGAGAATACCTTACGAACGGAAGAATGTAGGGGGAAAAACCATCAGGTGGACCATCATTTTGACAGATAGTTCACAGTGATTAAAAAAACACACTCAGTTATCCAGTCAATGACTCCATGACCATTTCACTCATACATTCCGTTATCCTTGAGACAACCATTCCACCTTTCCGAAACCTGTTTACCCATCCCTTTTGGTTGGTGTACCTGGTTAGCTTGGAGCTGGATTGAAGAAGCGGGTTGTTAGTCCTGTGAGCAGTTATCTGGGTGAGAGAATTGCTGGGGATTGATTTTTGTTGGTGCTAAACTGCAACTAGAATGCTCTGATACTTCTGTTCCAGCCTATTGTTGAAGATCTGGAAGGGAAGTGGGGTAGCTGAGGGACTTTTAAGCAGAGAAGGGGCACACTTCCTTGGGTGGGACAGGCATGTGGGGAATGAGAGGTTGTAGGTTGTTAGTTGAGTGAGCACCTGAGATGGATTCTTTCGTGTTGTCCATGATCCTTATCCTAGATAGGAATCCCTTTACCCTGGGTGGAGTTCAGTACCAGATCAGGAGTGATTCACTGTTGAGAGTGATGAACAGTGTAATGTATGGCTGGGAGGTTCGTGGATGATCTGTAAGTAGTTGGTGACAGTCGTTTTAAAGATAAGTATCAATTGTATGATATATGGATATGTTGTTTTTCTATTTACATCCCCATGTTATGATTTTATCATATATGTGACTATGACTGCTTGTGTTCTTATGGGTAATTTCCTGTAAATGATGCATATCAATAATTACTGTTATTTTAATATAAAAGTCGTATGTTATAGAAAGTAATGGTTTGTTTATGTTTAGATGTAAAGTTTCTGCAAGCATGTTGTATATATATGTTTTAGTTGCATGCATCCTAAAGAGTAAATTTAGGTGGCATTACTTAGTTGACTACTGGGTATGCTACTGTATGTTCTACAGTATGGGATCGAAAGATGTTCCCTAGAGTAGCATGTCCTGGCCTGATGGATGGGAATGTTAGCGACTGGCGTCAGAGCATGAGTGGTTTCTCTGGAGTGGAATACCCCGACCTCAGGTTGGTTGAGGGGTTTTTTACAGTTACATCCACAAGGATGACATAATTTTCTACATACAAGTGTTTACAACAACCTTATCATTTTATGCTAGAATATTGATTTTTCATCTTGAGTTTAGCTAGTCATTAACTAGTCTTTCTCTTGTATTTTCTACTTGATATATAGAATTTATTGAGAATATTATAGCACCATTATATCACTGATATATACTATTATCTATTTATTCAATTTAGGGACATAAATATTAACTTGATAATCCAACTAATATACATCATTGCAAAGTGATTTTTCTTGTGTCTCGGGAAGGCATTGCAACATTTACAGGTTACTCAACATACATGGAAACCCTTGGAATTTCCCAAGACTTAATTATACACACTTCGCTTAAATTTTAATTGAACTCTAGGGGCTTCACTTTCATCTCTATCCATATCCATCTCATTCCCCTTAGGGTCATTGGGATTTCCTCCCTAGAGTGACCTAGTCACACTTGAAGTGTGGGACCTACATCGAGGTGACATTGGGTGTAGGATTCCCAAGTTGTATAACTTGGCTTGTAGTTGGGTTGACCTTTTCCCAACTTACAACTTGCTCTATAATATTTTTTTTCCGTTGTAGGGGAATATTTTGAATCTTCTTTGTACAATAATGACACTTTGGTAAGCTATTCAAAAATCCTTTACCTTAGCTTTCCTAGCGACTCCACCTAAGGGATGTTCCCTTTCCATTTTCTTGATAAGATCATCTTAAATATTATCTAGCGACTCCACCATGACACCAAATAAATTTTCATCCAAAAAAATCTCTATGGGTTGTAAAGCACCACCCAAAGGGCCTAGTCCCCCAAATTCCCACGCCCCTCATAATTTTTCCTCTAGTTCTCCTAGCCCTTCATCCTCACTTGTTATTTCCACACCTCGTATTTCACCCATACCCACCTTGCCAAGCGTTACTTGGAGCCTATAAAAAAATGAGGCATACAAACCTTTGGACATAATAAATATCCCTGGATCCCCTCATAAACTCCCAAAGGACTTCAAAGAATGGCTACCCATCTTTTCAGGAGAGGACCTTACTGCACCAGGAGATTACTTGTATCTTTTCCTGCATAGTTTAGAATGTCGTGACCATCATGAGGATATCCTAATGAAAATTGTCACTTACACTTTTTTGGAAAGGCCAAGGATTGGTTTGATAACATTTTTCTAGGAACAATCACAAGTTGGAATCTCTTTCAGGAATGTTTTACCAAAAGATTCGAAAAAAAGAGAGATTACCAAACCTTGTGTAATCAACTCCACAAATGAAAAATAAAATCAGGGGAACATATAAGGAATTTAAATCATAGGTTTAGAACCCTCATAAGATGTTTTCCCCGGGATATGAAACCTCCAAAAGATTCCATTCTCAAGCTATATATATAAACTATGAAATATCTATATGGGGCCCTGATTAGGGAACGCCCTACCACTTTGTTTGAAGATCAGGAAAGAACATGTGAAATAGACGAAAACTTAGCTACCTCTATCATACAAGAAGAAGAGAACCCCAAAGAGACTCTTCAAATTAATCAGATTGATGACTTTGTTTCTCCAGAACTTCCCTTAGACATTAGACCTTATCTACAAGAGGAAAAAGAGAAAGAAATTGAAAGGGAAGCTTGTCTCATGATCAACCTTCTAAAATAAGAGAGAGATACATCATCATAAAAAATACCTTTCCAAACAAATAAGATATTGGAATTAGAAACGAATCAAGCCACGAAGTTGGATGAAGTATAATTCTCACAATACTTTCAACAAATCTTTGCAGAACCTATGAAGAAAATGAGGTGTGAAATAAACAAAGGTAAATATCAAGTGCCTCTCCAAGATAGTACCAAAACTGAAAACATTGTGGGTCATGTCAACGTAAACCATCGGGTTCTGAAAGAAGGAATATATAGCGTGTTTATTTTGGTGGATTCCCCTTTTGTTGATGAAGAAAGAAAAGAAGGATCTTGGGGCAAGGATTTTGATGGTGCACACTCAAGTACAACTTGGGTGCCAGAATAGTCTTAAGGTAGTTGGATAACGAGAGGACCCTTTTTTCATATAGAATTGAGTTTGAATGCACAAATAATATTGTTGAGTACGGAGCCCTTATCCTGGGCATCAACCTAGCCATTGATATGAACATCAAGAACCTGCATGTGAAATGGGATTACAAACTAATTGTTTTACAAGTCAATATGAAGTTTGCTGCAAAAAATCCAAGGTTAAAATAATACAGAGATGTTTTTTTGGATGCCATAAAAGGGTTTGAAAAATTTTCCATTGAGGCCATCCCTAGGGAAGAAAATCACTTGGCAGATAATCTTGTTGTCTGTGCATCAAAATTACAACTTTCCAAAGAAATCAGCTTCTACAGCTTGGTGGAAGTCAACTTCAAACCTTCATCACCTGGCAACCTAGAACATTGGAAATTTTTTGAAAACTACAATCGACTTCTCTTCTTTCTATAGAATGAGGGAGAATTATCCGAATCCTAAATAAACTTGTTGGCTGAGGAGGAAAGCATCAAGATCATCGATATATCCGACGTGCCCCTACCTAAGGGAATTGTTCCTTTAGAAAACCTCTTTGACTGAAATAATATGTATAAAGGAAAACCTTCCAACAAAATCAGTGACAATATTGTTGAATACAACATTGGAATCGAGGAATCCCCAAATTTAATCAAATTTGGTAACAGAACAATGAATGATGAGAGGGAAAAGATGACTATACTTATAATACAATTAAAGGATGCCTTCTCTTGGTCTTACGAAGATATAAAATCCTATGGGGAAAATGTTATACAACACGCCATTCCTTTCACTGATGGCACAAATCATTTTAGGCAAAAGCTTAGGTAGATGAACCCAAAGGTCTATTACACCTAAAAATTACTCACTTCGATAGTGTCGCAAGTGTCATCATTACAAGTGTTGTAAGTGTCACATCTTGTCCGCAAGTGTTGCATCTTGACCACAAGTGTTATAAGTGTTTCTAACATCATACTTCCTTATTTCCTATGTCATGCCTCCAATGACATGGAAGGGACACTTAGGACACCTCAAAGACTAGTTTTGAAGAGGAGGAATCAGTCTATTAGAAGTACAAGTATTTTTCCACTGAAAGAAACACTCAAAAATGGGTTTTGGAGGGGAGCACTCCCCTACACATTGTCAGGGAGTGCGGGTTCTCCCTGTCCTTCTTTGGGGGAGTGTTATAATGCTCTGGTGCCCCTTTTGGGGGAGCGCTACCTTTTCTGGATGAAATTTGGTTTGTTGAGAAGAATGAGGGAAAGATCCCTTCAATATCTAAAGGTGGTTGGATTCAAATATGATATCAAGGCATGATCTTAGGGAAGATCCTCAACTGAAGGAGAGAAATCCTCAACTTATCCCAAATATCTCTCAAGTGGTTGTTTGTTTCCAAGCTTATATAAAGAGGCCTTCTAATGGTGAAAGGGCAGGAAAGATTGGAGGTATGAAACCTATGATCTCATAGGCAACATATAGTACAGGAAGAGAGACATTGCAATAGCATATAACTTATGATCTCATGAGAGAGATGTCATTTGAAGCATCAACATCTTGTATATGGGTTATTTGAGCAAGGGTATGGACAAGGAGAGATTGGTGAAGCTATTGCACTACATCCATGGTTGTAAGTAACACTTTGTTCTCATCAATATAAATTCATGTTTGGCCTGTTTCCTTTGAAGTTTGTTGTGAATATGAACTTGTCTTCTTCCTAAGATAGATCTATATTTGAGCTAATCTCAATAGAGTACGAAGTTCATTGTATCTTTGTTTGTTCTACAGGACCTATTGAGGAGCTTAGGATTGAAGCTCAACTTGGACTTTGCAAGGACGAACGCCATTAAAAGGTACATACTTTTCTTATTCCTCTTTGTACATTAACTTAATTAGATCTAAAAGGAAATTCAATGTCCACGTTAATAACTTTTCTGTCTTGGCCTTAAAGAGTTAGGGACCTTGAGAGAATCCACTTGTCCGCAGGAGGATTTCTCTTCAACAGAAATTGGCGACTCCACTGGGGACTAATCGAAGCTTTCAATTTTGGCTTTCCTCGCAGATCTTGTCTTAGAATTTGTTCTTTTATACCTTATTCATATTGTATGTCTAATTGAATGTGTTGATTGAATCCTTATTCTATCAAATACACTCGGAATGCCAATATTTTACTAAGTTTTTGGTTTTTTGAGCTTTTTTCTAGACTTTAAGACACCAACGCTCCCCTTCCCATGTTATCAGAGTATGGGAACTCCATGTTGGCCTTACACAGAGCGTTATAATTCTCTAGTGTCCCTTACACTAGAGCACTACCCCTTCTTTTTGAAACACCTTCTAGGGTTTCATTATCTGAAATTCAATTTTTGTTTTTGACACTTGCTCAAAGTCTTATCATCTCAGTACATCCTTGTTTTGGCCTTCAATGCTTTGTGTTCTAAGGATTCATCATCATTTGTTTGGATTTTTTTATATTTATCCTTACTTTTCAATAACTCTTTGTCCTTGATGATTTAGAGTCAATTTATCGTTTTCTTCTCATTTATCTGATTGAGTGAAAACTTTGTAAGGAGATTCAAAGATATTTTGTATTATTTCCATTTGATCTTTGAGGTCATCTCATCTAAACCTTTCTTTCTTTTTGAGTTTTTGGTTTTCTTTCTCTTGTTTGATCACAACAAGGGTGTCTTTTGGTTTATGTGAAGTTTACTTCCAGATTGCTTAAATTTCACAACTCTTGAAGTTTGATTAGCATAGGAAGATTTACATCTACTGCTTATCAGTCACATATAAACATTTTAGCATTACATTAGATTCCTTAGTGAGGACTATTGCATGAGGTCATTGCACCTTGGTGTTTGAAAGTGAAAGGAAAATCCTTCTCCTTCCCTTAAAATAGAAATTCATTGAAAGAAAAGACTGCTTATCATTTCTTATGCATGTTTTGGGAACTGAGTCATAATATCATCAATATTCACTCTCATACACCTCTGAGTAAACAACAGCCACTAAAATCAATTATTAACTAAAATTTATCCTAATTTTTACATCTTTGTTAGCAAACCTACATCAGTTTAAGGTGTAGGGCTTTGGAATAGGTTGAAAGGATAAATTTCCAAAGCTATCAAACAAACTTAGTATCTTGCGGTAGGGAGAGTGAAATCCAATTGTCGTATAGGATTTCTGGGATCCCCCTCTCACACAGGGGTTACGCACAAGGTTGCACTTGGGAGAGCTATGGAGATTATCCCTCCGTGGTTTGACTGATTGTAGTAGTCGAATCATATTATGGGGGTCGCTTGAAGGTATACCCACAATGTTGAGTGGAAACCTTTCAAGTTGATTTCGGGCTAGATACCCTGCCCTTACATTCAGAATGGACTGTCGAATGTACCCACCCAGGGGATGAATATGAATTTGTGACCTTAGTATCCATAATATTTAGGGTCCCATATAAGGTGACGGTGAAGGGAAGTCTCATTGTACCTAAAACAGATGTTGGTCAAAATCACTCGGAGTCCTTGGAGGGTAAATCCACAATTACTGTGTGGAAGCTTGCACCAAGGCGTAAGTCTGTTACGTAGGTCACCAACATAACTGATCCACCTGCTCTATCCCCGCCTCTTCCTATTTTGATCTCACGATGTTCGATTTCATCACCAACTAGGGGTTTCATTATGGGAAGGTTTTGTTTGATTGTTTGCTTCATAGATTCATAGCATGTGTTGGTTGTGTTACTTAGTAGACCTTAGGTCGAGTTAGTGTTAATGGCATTGAATCCCAAAAATACCAATGGAGGAACCCCTTGTCTTGGGGAACCTTACACCTTTCCTTATTTTGGAAACTTTGGTCCTTCATATATTGCCACACTGAGTCTTCTAGGACTCACCATCGGATTACTAGTTTGGTTGTTCCCCACGCCAGTGATCTCGAATCCTCCCAATGTTTCAACTACACCTAATACTTTAGATGTCAGTACACCACCCACACATCAACCTCATGTCGAATTTTTTCCTTCTTCACTCATTAAGTCTCCTTCCCTTTCTCCTTCTTCGCCTAGAGAAAGATCTAAAGCAAGTAGCCAGGCTGATCAGAAGAAGAAGAAATAGAAAGAGAAGAAGAAGAAGATCCCAAAAAGGACCAAGGCCCCAACAACATCAGATGTTGGATCCAAGCAAATAGTTACTGTTAATAGTACTAGGAGTGTTTATGAGGTCAACAAGATTAAAATAAATAATCTTAAACCCAAATTCCCTTGCCGTCTTTGTAAGGCTTACCATTTTCTAAGGGATTTCCATGATGTTCCCAAGGTCTTAGAAATGTGGTCCTCCATGTCATCGGCCTCTATCAGTCATGCCGATGATACCCCATCAAATAGTGATGTTAATGTTGGTAAGAAGAAGAAAACTATCAAGTTCCTGCTGGACACACCTACCACACTTAGAGGGGGGGTGAATGAGTGTGGGTCTCTTTTTCCCAAAACTTCCCTCTTGCACAAAAACGCATCAATTTGCATTCAACATTTATTCATTACACATTGTTGTCATTTATAACCAGTTATATGTGAGCACATATTAGCAACATATATCAGCAATATATCATCAACAAGTCATCACCACAATGAATACAAAGAACATAAGATGTATGTACAATTTTCTTTTTATTACGGACTACAATCCTTGGGGTTTATCAGCAACAACTGAATAAAGTACAACTCTACAATAGCACCATCTCTATATGCAAGACTCAGCTTGCATTCTCAGCACCAACTGAGATGAGGCAACAATCTTGAACAGATATAAATCTGTACCATAAACAAGAGCATCAACCATGCACCAACCTGTGCCAAGCAACCTGTAATCAACCTGTACTATAAACAAGTGCATCCAACCATGTACCAAGTATATACCAATCACGTGTCAAACACTCATCAATAATGAATCATCAATATGTACCAACATCATCAACTATACACCTCATGTATGTGCCAACTCATCAACTGCTTGTCTCAACCATGACTAGTTTTGGATTAGTCAACAACCCTAACTTGAAATAATCATAACTTTGTACCTGAACTGAATAAAGATATGAAACTAATACACAATTTTCTTCAGTGTGTTTTATGCAATTTCTCCAAGTGGAACTATTTGGAACCTCTCAGAAAAGGATTTATAGCAAAAATGGCATACCTTGCTGAATTCTGGCTTATTCTAGAGAGTGACCTTGTAGAGCGTGCCCCACAAAAAATATTTGATGAATAGATCTAAAAATGTTACACAGAATATGAAAAACTGTACCCTAACCAAAACATTTGGTCTCACTGAATTTGGATCTGTTATGAAGAATTTATGACATTTTTACCCGAAACACCTGATTTTGACTAGTTTCAGGACTAGCCACAAACCCTATTTTCCACGGAGTGTAAATCCCAAAATACAACGACCCACAAGATGAATTTTTAACCATATATACTTGGATATGTTTTCTCACTTTCATAGAAATTTCAGGATCTGAATAATTATAGAAAAATATTTATAGCGAAAATGGTGAGATGACCTGTAAATAACATACTCTAGAAAGCACCATCAAAAGAATTTATCCTTCCTTGCATTTTGGCCTTCTTTTCTTCACTTTCCTTAGAATTTCAGCTTATATATCCTTGGTTACCTTAGTCACCTATAGATCTTCAATATCCTCAAGTGTTGCACACCAAAAATTCTCAAGAAGCTCTCACAAGAAGTTCTCCATCAATACTCCAAAATATATTCCCATAAGAAGCTCTCCATTGCTCCACAAAAAGGATGATCTACAAGAGACCATTGCTATCTTATTTATACTTTCATCCTTTAGGTCACTTAACCCATTTTTAGGTCACTTAACCCATTTCTAGGTCACTTAACCTATTTTCCTTATTTTAGGGTTAACCACTTTC
>ML821906.1:137723-149147 GCA_009831015.1 Picea engelmannii
TGCATTCTCATCAAGGACAATACATATTATATTACATCAATCATCAATCAATCAATCCTTTGACATCAATCAATCACTTGACATCAATCAATGACATCAATCAATCAAACCATTGGAATCAATGACAACATGATCCAACAGTTCCCTTGCATGTTATGTAAAGGTGATCATTACTATCACCTTTGTCCTCGTATGGATGAGGCTTCTTCTCTTTTGGAAAAACTTCAACTTCCAAAAGGTTATCGTAATATTTCCCTCGACCCATTGTTAGTTGATGGACTGGTCAATCTGGTTCCATCCCCGATCAATTTGGTTGATCAGATGGTCAATCTAGTTTCCTCCTTGATTGAACCACAAACCCAAGTAGTTGATCCAGTTCCATCATTGATCAACCCCACTCTTCATCAAAAGAGTGTAACCCAAGTGGTCGATCCATTTTCATCCTCGGTTGATCCCACTCTCCCATTAGAGGGTGACACCAAAGTGGTCGATCTGGTTCTGCCATCGGTCAATCCCACTCCTCCCTTGACGAGTGCCAAGGTGATTGATCCAGTCCCTTCCTTGGTCAATCCCACCCTTCATCCGAAGTGTGCCAAAGTGGTTTCTCTAGTTACATCATTGGTCAATCCCACTCTTCCATTGAGGAGTGAAAAAGTGATTGATCCAGTCCCTTCCTCGGTCAATCCCACCCTTCATCCGAAGAGTGCCAAAGTGGTTTCTTTGGTTACATCATCAGTCAATCCCACTCTTCCTATAAAGAGTGCCAAAGTGGTCGATGCAAGTCCACCATTGGTTGATCCTACTCTCCCTCTAGAGAGTAAACCCGATACTGCCCACGTTTTTCTCGTTGATACAAAATCTACTGTGTCGGGGGGCATTCCTCCTTCTTCCGTGAAACCCCCTCCAAGTAATGAGGCCATCCTTTTTTATTTGGGTGCGCTAACTGGAACTCATCTTCCCCCTCACATTCCTTTCTAGATTACAGTACAGGTTTTTGGTTGGGACGTTCCTCAATTGCTGATAGATGAAGGTGTGGATGTTAGTATTTTGTCTTCTGTTGCTTGACACACTTTGGGTTGTCCTCAGCTTGCACCAGTTACACAGAATCTGTTAGCTTTTAATAGAAGAACCAACCAACCATTAAGGACCCTTCCTTAGTTTCCTGTAACTTTGGGAGGGAAAATTGTCTTTATTGATGTCATGGTATTCCGAGACCCCTTGGATTTCGCTTTACTCCTTGGGCGGGATTATGTATATGCCATGAAATCTATTGTATCCACTCTTTTTCGCATGATATCTTTCCCTCACGATGGAAGAATTGTGGCTATTGGTCAACTTTCATTCATTGGTCCTGACTGGATTACCTCCCTAAATGGTTCTTATATGCGGACAGTATCGCCCCTGACACATGTTAATTATGTGGCATTGTCTCCCATGACTTCAAATTTCGATGATTTAGATCCAGTCGTTGACATGGTGATCTATTCGGTAGGGTTATTGGAGCCTGATCTCCTTACCCCTATTGAGACCCTTGACATGTGTTCCTTCTAGAGAATTTTTCTTCCATCCAGTGAAAATCTCTTGGAAGCCATGATTGAGTTTTGTCCCTTGACATGGTGTCCTTCCAGAGCATTATCTTCTTGGAAGCCATGATAAAGAAGAAGCCATGAGCATATTTTTTCCTCTCTGTAGCAATCTCATCAAAAAATGAAACAGAGGTCTTGAGCATAGTTTACTTCTTTGTAGCAAGCTCGTTAAAAAATGAAACAAAAATCTGGGGATTGAACCCAGAGCCTTGAGCATAGTTATTTTTCTGTGTCAAGCTCGTTAGAAAATGAAATAGTCACCTCTCTTGAACCTTCTTTTCATCCACCCTTCTCATTTTTCTCATCTAGTAGAGAAATTGGTGACAACCTCAAAGTTGGTGAATGAATTGAAGCTTGGAGGGAATGTCTCCAGCCTTTGATGATCATTCTGGAGTCAAGCCACTAGATTTCAATATGGGGGAAAAATATCGAGCTTAGTCTTTGTTCTTTCTTGCACTCATAAAAAAATGATAATTTAACCGAGCAACCTTTTATCTCTTTTTTGAGCTTGCATGGATATACGAAAAGGGAACCCCCTGGAGTCTTCTTTAACCTCTTTTTAGACTCTCTAAATGTGAAAAGATTGTAGAGTGATCTTGCTTCCTTTCCCACTCGTTAAAATGTTTGAAAGGGCATCTTTCGAGTGATAATTTATCTCTTTTTCGGCCTCGCGAGACTAACATTATGAAAAAGGAAAACAATGGAGTCGTCTTTAAGTTCTTTTTCATACTCTCTAAATATGAAGAACCACCGAGTTTACCTTCTCTGGACTCGTTAAACAATCATACATTGAATGGCCCATATGGGACCGAACCCTTACTTCTTACAGTTCATTAAACAAAGGAAGAGGGACTTACTGAAGGTGAGTTATATCGAGCATGTGTTACCCTCCTCGAGATCGTTAAATTACAAAGAGGTACTCATCTATCTGGATGGGGGAAAAACTGAAGGAAGCAAGCCAGGCAGTTTTTGAGAACATTACCCGTAACTCTTAGAGTTTCCCTTGAACATGACACTTTGTCTTTGCGCACATATTAATCTGCTGAACCTCTACACTGAACTAATCCTCTGATTTTTTCTTACTCCTTCGGGTCACCCAACGAAAGTCACAGTATCCATTGCATCATCATGTTTTGGTCCATGTCATGTTTCTGTTGTTGTGCCTTAGTTTTCAAGGGAAGTATCCGTCTTAAGAGTCAGCCATGACAAATATCTTTTTTCAATACCCGTGTCAGTCCATGTTCATTTGATCTACCGATTTACATCTCTGTTTCAATTTCGTGTCGTTGATGGGGGATACATCAAGGCCCTCCTGCGACGAGTCTATTCCTGTTGACTTCAACACATTATCTAGGAACTAGACTTAGAAACCAGTTAGTACCTTGGGACCTGCATGCCTCAATGGCAGGCCTCCTCACATCCGACAGTGGGTTTACATCATTGACCTCTGATTGGATGATTCCATGAATTTTCGACTTCATCTCATCTATTCACATTCATTAGAATGTACTAGGGTACCTTGGGAATCATTGACATCAATGGTGATTTCCCTCACGCTTTTTAACGGTTTACATCATTGACCGATAATCAAGTGGTTTCTTCCATGTTCGACATTAGGAAATCTATCCACATGGTTAGATTCATACTACATTGGGATCGATAAGAATACCCTGGGTTGAGTCATCACTCTTATATGTACTTTTCCCAGGTTGCAAAGGAGTTTTGTTTGAACAATGATACATATACTATTACATAGATCCACTTTGTATTGGTCATGGCTATGTCTCGTCATCTCGTAGATCTACTATGTATTCTTCGTGGCTACGATCATTTCAGGTCATAGGAGTATATATCCACACTGTATCCTCGGTGGATATACCTTTTATCAATATAATTATGGATCCACAGTGTATTTTATGGCGGCCATATCTCGCAAGTCTTTATCACCCAAGCATAGGTATGCCTGCCTTGGCTTTGAAACATGTCATAATATTTGTTGGATGTTTTTTTGTAGCTTCTATCAAGTTCTCTGCATCTATACCCTTGCTTAAAAAATTCTACAAAGTACTTCAGTCATCATGTCTTCTAACTTCGTACTTTGGGGGGCAATCTGTTACACCTCAAAATTACTCACTTCGATAATGTCGCAAGTGTCGTCATTACAAGTGTTGTAAGTGTCACATATTGTCCGCAAGTGTCGCATATTGAATGCAAGTGTTATAAGTGTTTCTAACATCATACTACCTTATTTCCTATGTCATGCCTCCAATGACATGACAGGGACACTTAGGACACCTCAAAGATTAGTTTTGAAGAGGAGGAATCAGTCTATTAGAAGTACAAGCCTTTTTCCACTAAAAGAACCACTCAAAATGGGTTTTGGAGGGGATCACTCTCCTATACACTATCAGGGAGCATGGTTTCTCCCTGGCCTTCTTTGGGGGAGCGTTATAACACTCTGGTGCCCCTTTTGGGGGAGCGCTACCTTTTTTGGGTGAAATTTGGTTTGTTGAGAAGAATGAGGGAAAGATCCCCTCAATATCTGAAGGTGGTTGGATTCGAATATGATCTCAAGGCATGATCTTAGGGAAGATCCTCAATTGAAGGAGACAAATCCTCAACTTATCCCAAAGATATCTCAAGTGATTGTGTCTTTCCAAGATTATATAAAGAGGCCTTCTCATGGTGAAAGGGGAGGAAAGATTGGAGGTATGAAACCTATGATCTCATAGGCAACATACAGTATAGGAAGAGAGACATTGCAATAGCATATAACTTATGATCTCATGAGGGATATGTCATTTGACGCATCAACATCTTGTATGTGGGTTATTTGAGAAAGGGTATGGACAAGGAGAGCTTGGTGAAGTTGTTGCACTACATCCATGTTTGTAAGTAACACTTTGTTTTCATCAATATAAATTCATGCTTGGCTTGTTTCCTTTGAAGTTTGTTGTGAATATGAACTTTTCTTCTTCATAAGATATATTTGTATTTGAGCTAGTCTCAATAGAGTAGTAATTTCGTTGTATCTTTGTTTGTTCTACAGGACCTATTGAGGAGCTTAGGATTGAATCTCAACTTGGACTTTGGAAGGATGAACGCCATTAAAAGGTACACAATTTTCTTCTTCCTGTTCATAAATTAACTTAATTCTATCTAAAAGGAAAGTCAGTGTCCACGTTAAGCACTTTTCTGTCTTCGCCTTAAAGAGTTAGGTA
Source organism: Picea engelmannii (assembly GCA_009831015.1). NCBI lineage: Eukaryota > Viridiplantae > Streptophyta > Pinopsida > Pinales > Pinaceae > Picea > Picea engelmannii. The sequence continues at coordinate 142,531 of ML821906.1, forward strand.
CCTCAAGAGAATCCACTTGTCCACAGGAGGATTTCTCTTCAACAAGGTCACCCCACAAGTACAAAAAGAGGTACAAAACATGGTTGAGGTAGGACTAATTGAATCGATTAGATATTAATCATGGGTGTATAATAATGTTATTGTAAGGAAGAAGAATGGTGAAATCAATATATATGTAGACTTCGTAAACTTAAAACTAGGCTTCAATGAAAGATAATTATCCCTTACCAAACATGGAATATCTTTGGCAATGGGTAACTGGTGCCGAGATGATGTCAATTCTTAATGGTTTCTCTGGGTATAATTAATTTTTAGTAAAGGAGGATGATCAACATGAAAATTCTTTTACCACCCCTTGGGGAACCTATAAGTATTTATGAATGCCCTTTGGACTCACCAACGCAGGGGCTACTTTTTAACGAGCCATGGAATATGGTTTTAGATATCTAATATGAAATCTCATAGAGATATATATCAATATGACTTGACCGTCATTTCTAAAAAGAGGTAACCAAACATTCAACACTTATGAACTATCTTCGAGAGATGTATGGAATATGTCATTTCTCTCAACCCTAAAAGATCAATTTTTGATGTTGACAAGAGTAAGTTACTGGGACACATAATTTCTAAATATGGAATCACAATAGATCCTTCCAGGATTGAAGCCATCAAGAAAATCCCTCTCCCCAAAGACAAGAAATCCTTGTAGTCCTTCTTTGTCTAATTTAACTTTATCAGAAGATTCGTCCCAAACTTCGCCAGAATTGTCAAACCCCTTAACAAGTTACTAAAAAAGGGCGCCTGTTTTGAGTGGGAAAGTGAATTTAGGTTGTCTTTAAAACATATTAAGGAGGAAATAACTATTGCACCAATATTAGTTAGCCCATAATTTTCCAGGGACTTCATCATTTTCTCTTTTTCTTCTAAAGATACCATTGCAGGCGTGTTGTTATAAAAGAGTGATCAAGGGGACAAACAACCAATCTCTTTCATGAGAAAAAATATTAGGGACTCAGAATTGAATTACACCATTATGTAAAAACAATGTTACGATTTATTCAAGTCTCTCAAACACTTTCTAACCTATGTGGGATACAACAAGATCAATGCCTTTGTCCCCTACCGCATCGTAAAGGATGTTTTATCACAACAAGGTTTCCTTGGATCAAGGGGGAATTGGGTGTCACAAATACATGAATATGATCTAGAAATCAAGATAAGATAATTAAAGGACAAGGGCTGGAAAAGATGATGGCAGAAAGAAATCAAGAGGCCATTTAGGTAGGATAGAAGGAGAAAGTCAACATCGTTGCGAGTGAAATTGAAAATAATGAATGGTATTCATACATTATTTATTACATGAAAAACCTCACATGCCCTAATCATTTGGTGGAACATAAGAGAAGAGCCCTAAGACTCAAAGCTATGAAGTATTTCCTAACAAATAATTCTCTCGGTTGGAGGAACCCATATGGAGAAATCCTTAGATGTGTTGATAAAGGAGAAGTTGATAAGTTAATCGTCGAACTTCATGCAAGACATTGTGGAGGCCATTTTACAGCATGCACCTCTTCCCATAATATTTTAATATCAAGATACTATTGGCCTACTATATTCTCTGACACACATTGATATATTAGATATTGTTATCCATGTCAATTTTTTATCAACAAGCAGTGCCTCCTTGCCCTTCCCATTAAAACATTCATTGTGGAAGAACCCTTTCAACAATGGGGACTAGATTTCATTGGTGAATTCAAAGACAATTCTAGTAACATATACTAATGGATTTTGACTACTACTAATTACTTCACTAGATGTGTGGAATTTATCCCAACCAAGAAAGAAACGAAAGAAGTCGTGATGAAATTCCTTGAGGAAAATATTATTACTAGATTTGGTGTCCCTGCTAAGATAACCACTAACAATTCCAAATCCTTTAGCTCAGTGGTTCTCAATGAGTTTTATTTCAAATATGGGATTTTTTTATCACACTCTTCGAATTATTATCCTGAAGAGAATAGATTGGCAGAATCCAACAACAAAAACATCATGAACATTGTGAAAAATATTGTTGGGGAGAACAAGAAGAGTTGGGACAACGAGATCAAGTATGACTTGTGGACCAACTGCACAACCACCAAGACTTCCATCGGGAGGAATCCTTTTGAGTTAGTGTACGAATTTGAAGCTTGGTTTCCTATAAATATCCAAATTCCAATGCTACAACTAGCCCAACAATTAAATATAGATAAAGAAGCATTGCAGGGGTGAATCAATCAACTCGTAGAATTGGATGAGACTCGAATAATGGCCTTTGATCAAATGGAAAGGAATCAAGAGAAAGGAAAAGGGAATTTTGATCGGAAGGAAAGAAAAATAGACTTCAAGGAAGGGGATAAAGTTCTAATGTGGTACAAAAGAAGAGAAAAAATAGGAATGCATCAAAAGTTTGAAAGTATTTTCCTATTCCCCTACAAAATATAGTAAGTATCTAGGCCAGACAAATTCTACTTATCCAAGATAGAAGGAATGAGAATGCGACTACCAGTAAATGGATATCTCATCAAACATTATTTCCAAGATGGCACATGAATTCTTTAAGGCCCATACCCCAAGTAAGTAGGTAAGTCATTTTGATTCCATGCATTTTCATATCGATTGCTCATACTATATTAGATTCATTTCATTTTCATTTTTTTCTACTTTCATATTGATTTCATACTTAGTTTAGATTTATTTTTTTGAAAAAAATGTCAAAATTTTATTTTTCTAGCTTAGTTGGTTTTGACTATGATCGTATGAGAACAAGGATGAGTAAGCCATCCTAAACTTGACGGTTTGATGTTTCCCTGCAGGAACAGGTCTACCAGGATATTTTTTGGTTCTCATGCACTCTACGGCGAGCACATGTCCCTGATTAGGAGCCTGATATTATATGCATTTTGTGGATAACCAAGGTGATTATTTCTCAAGGCTCTCATGTTGTAGATATGGAGTGCAAAGATACTACATGACCAATCGTATCCTTTTCCATAGATGGAAACCCCTCTCACCACCACAAATGGTCACATATTTGTAGATGGAATCCACCACATTAGCTGGATTTTGGAAGGAAGTGGGACTTACTCCATGAGGTAAGAGTTAGTATTATGGTATGCATAATTTCAATATTTAATCCAGTTGAGTATGTTGTATCTTATATTTCTCTATATTTCATGATATATTCTTGGACAATATGCCCTTTTCCCCGCTTCACCTTGGTGGTTTACATTCTTCCCTAGTAAGTGGTCTTCCTTGGGGATGTGTTTGTTACTAGGAACTCCCTTAAAGAGACATCATACCATTCCTGACCATACTTATCAATTTCCATCATTATTCCCCTCCATTTCCTTATCTCTTGGGGATTTTAGGGTGTATTGACCCAAGAAGGGGTTTTCCCTCATTATATGGGAAGAAGGGGCTAAATGCCCAGAGGGGTTGATGCTGGGTAAATAATAAAATCTTTGTATAAACCTTCCATATGCTTTTCCCAAGGATCATCCATGAAAGTAGTGAAATGATTATCTTTGAGCAAAGGGGATGGAAAATATAATAAAGAATTCTTGAAAGGTTAGTTGAAGGATAGGAGGTCTCATCACGATCCAACCTATCACATCCATGAATATCTAGTGGTATGACATTTCCATCATCTGGTCACCAAACCAGGTTAATGGCTCTTAGTTGCATGGCTGAGAGAAAGGGGGTCTCATCATGAGCCAACCTTCTCATTTACACTAGGTTTTTGTCGGTGATGTTGATATGATGGTAGCCGCGGGAGGTATTAACCTCCACGTGTAACCCTAATAAGAATAGAATATTCTAGGAAGCAAGAAGAAACCCTGAAGCATTGGACATAACCCTAGAAGACAAGTTGGCTAAAGGAAATATTTGATATTGATTTTTTATCCTCTAGAATGAGAAGTTGGCCCAGATGGATAAGGAGGAGTAGTATAAATATAGGATTTGATAGCTCATTTAGACACACACAACTCACAACTGCATAAATTTAGTTGTGTGCAAGTCTGGAGAGTAGTTGCAGTTGAAACTACTGCAACTTTATTTTCAATTTCAGTCTTGGACTCTCTCTTGGGTATGGTTTGGAATTTCTTCTTGGTATGCTAACTATGGAGAGTGATACTCTAACTTGATTGGATATTAGTTTTCTTCTAGAATTATTCTCTCTCAAGGTTAAGGTGCTTGGGGGTGGCTTCAGTCTATGGTTGGGTGAAAATATTGATATATTTTTTATGATTAAATGAGCACACCTATTATTTCTAACAAGTTATGGGCCCACACTATCTTTGGATAGTATAACCACTGGAAGATAGATTGGGAGGATTTTCTTAGTTACAGTTGTAGTTACAGTCAAAGTTTTTGTTGCAGCAATGAAACCCTAACCCTCTTGTTCATGCACCTTAATTGAATATATTGACCTAATTTATGGATAGTCTAGTGCTCCCTAACCTAGCACACCTCCTGGTACTCTCAGCAAGCTAAGACGTCAAGTTTGAGTTTTTGGTCAAAGTCAAAGGTTGACCAAGAAAAGAAGTCATGACCTACTCTATGAAGTCAGAAAAAAAGTTAGAAGGGGATTCTAACTTCATAGCATGGAAGACAAGGATCGATTCCATCCTCGCAAAGAATAAAGTGTTGGGTATCATGAAAGGAAAGATCGTGGAACCATAGTTTGAAGAAGGAAAAGAGAAGGAGCATCAAAACATTGCAATTATGGAGAATTTCAAAGACAATGACATCAATTCCATGAGTATTATAGTGGACTCTGTAAAAGGCCACTTGATACCCTACATCTCTCATATTGACTCATCTAAGAAGATGTATGATTCCCTAACTAACCTCTTCTCAATCGGAAACATTGGACAAGTAATGATTATGAAGAATGAGCTCTGTGACATGAAAATGAATGATGATGATAGCATAACATCATACCTTGTGAGAATATATCAGTTAAGAGATCAACTACAAGCTATTGAAGAAATCATTTCAGAGAAGGAACTGGTAAATATAGTACTCAATGGTCTTCCCAAGACCTAGGATGCATTTTTCGCAAGAATGAACACAAGAAAGGAGTATCCCACATTTGAATAACTTTAGACTTGTTGTGCACAAGAATATTCAAGGATTAATGCAAAAGAGAAATCCCAAAAGAAATACGATGATCAAGCTTTCAAAACAAAGTTCAAGAATTTTAGGAATAAGAAAAAGTTTGGCTCAAGGAAGAAACCAAATCAAGAAAAGGATATGTCAAATATACAATTCTTCAACTGTCGAAAATATGATCACTACAGGAACCACTGTCTTGAGTTAAATAAAAGGAAGGAAACAAATGAAGCAATAGTGGTCAAAGAAAGGGAACCCTCAAATAAAGGCAAGCAGGATAAAACAAACTTCTTCTTCTAAGTCAAGGTAAAAATATTATTCAAAGTTATTGTATATATCATGTCTACATAGTTCCTATACATATCATGTATATCTATTTCTTATAATAAAATATATTCAAGGGAAACAATACCTATGTAAGAATAAAAGGATAAGGATTACTATTATGATGACTACAAGTCAAGCAATACACATGAAAAGATGAAGTATGTTGACAATATTTGGTAACAATTCCTGTGGAAGCTATTATATAAGTAATAACTTCCAGACAAGTTGAAATCAGAATCAAACCTGAAGAGACCCAGAAGAAGTCAAAACAAAGGAAATTAGAAAAATACTTGTGACACCTTGCAGAAGGAAATAAGATTGCAGATACAAGCATGGACTATATTAGATGGAAGGATATGATTACATAATTCCAAAAGAAGAGCATGCATTCATGCATGAAGAAATGATTAGGAGGGAGATAATCCTAAATAATATGATCCATTGAGGAATATGAAGTATCTATCCATGTTCCCATTGAACGTAGCAGCCATGAAAAGCAACATGTGTTTAGTTTGACTTTAGAAGAAGTCTTCTTCGAAAATAATCCTTAAATTATCCTTGGTTGTTCATATACATCCATGATCCTATGATGAAAGGAAGAAGTTAGAATCTTCAAGGAATGGAATATATAGAAGACTCCATGGACCCACGAGCTAAAGAGAAACATGAGGAAGAACATGAAGATTTCAAGAATGAAAGAAAAATTTAGAACAACTAGTTATTATACCGAGAATAAAAAAGACTACCAACTTGGCTTGAACTTGCTAAAAATAAATCGAGAAGAAGAAATGGAAGTTATGATAAATAATAGTTTGAAAAATACTTATGAATGGAAGCATTGCAAGATTCAAAGCTTCTTCTAGAAGGAGGGAGAAGACTATGATAATAACTCGTTCTAGATATACCTCTTGTAGTATCCATGGATTGGAATTTACATGTAAAAGATTATTCTTCCCAATAAAGCAAGTGAGAAAGAAGCTTATACCAGAAAGAGACCCATGCATGCAGATATAAGAATACCTTGTATGGATTCAAACAACTTGATGCAGAGTATCTCATATACAATAGAAGGATGGTGAAAACTTTCTATGACAGAGATACACTAATACATATTGTAAAAATTTCGA